>JAKJJM010044595.1:0-11618 GCA_021901965.1 Pipa carvalhoi
TGACAGGGTGAGAAAAACAGTGAAGTGATAACATTATGGCCTGGAGAGATATAGTCTGGCCTAGACTATTTTATACCCCCAGGTATAAAGTTTATCCCCCGGGGGTTATACTATGGCCTGGGTCAGCTTTTGAATTTTGTGCTGTTTCCTTCCCCATTTGGCATCTGATCAGTATATGACACATCAATTTTTTCTGGTTGAAGTTAAAAAAAAGTCTGAGAGGGTAATGTATCATTGCCTTCATTTTGTACGCCACTTTAACCCTGGGGGGTAAAATAAACCTGTCAAGATAATATTGGTGCAAACACACTCATGTGTGAGGGGTGGTAATTAACCCCCGTAGGGGAAAAGGCTCACCAGATGAAGTAAGGTATCGGGCTTCAATATTGCATAACAGTATACATTGTATAGATCCACAGCAAATTCCAATGGACTGTAAACAGATATATTTTGTCCAGTGTAGTGAATTTAGCAATGCAGGAGCATGTGACAAGTGGCTGCTGGGGGGAACTTCCTGCTTCAGACTGATCTGGCCAGATCACTCTAACTTTTTCGCTTTACCTAACTTGACTGATTGTCTTTTTGAACCGTCATGTCTGACTATGACTCTGTTTGCTCACTGGTACCTCGAATATGGACGAGGTATGCACTGTCCTAAAAATAAAGGCTATATAGTGTAATACGGAAAGCCAGTATAGCAATAACGTAAAGAAAAGCACTCACAAATGAAGTTCTTTCAACAAATCCATAGATAGTTCCATGCTCAATCAACTTCCATCAGATCGACACAGGGCAATGCATGTCAAAACAGTAAAAAGCCACAATAGTGCAGATCATCAAAGCATAAGTTTATTTAAGTGGTAAAGTCAAATTTTTTACTCACATTTAAAAAGAGGCATATGCCTTTAAAAACGTGTGATACACACAGCAAGGACTCCAACGCATTTCACCCTTTAGGCTTCCTCAGGGAGTAGTAATTAGGGTACTGGTACCTCGGTTGGTTCTTTGCACTCTTTTTTGTTGGGTTGTTTCAGGACCTCCACATCACAGCAGCAGAAAATCTGAGGGGTCAATGAACACCAGAGTTAGGGGCTTTCTCTTCATTCTAGTTGTGATGTTGGTTCCACCTTGAGTTCAGATCCTACTAGAGTTGTAACAAAAGGAATCAAATGCTTCAGGTGCAAATGTATACCGTATCCAGACAACGTTGCATATGAGTCCTGTCTTCATATAGCAACTTGTAACAAGATGGTGCCTGGGTTTATTATATGGATCAAGTCTGGTTATGACATGTTTCTGGGCAGGAAGAGTAAAAGTCATATCTAATAAGTCAGGTCCATAAATAACAAAGTAATACACCACAAAGCTCAAGGAATCATACAACATTATAACACATGGGTACTAGCTAGGGTACTGTCAGGTCTTTGTGTGGGTAAAGAGGGCTAGTTTCAGTAAGCACATGCGCTTTCTGAAAATGAGCATGGTGTGGGGCCTATGACACAGTACACATTATATACGGGGGGTGGTGGAAGAGAATTGCAACCACTGTTTCCATCTCATGATCCTGAGCTGTATTACTCAGTGGGTCGGTCTTTCCGACTTTCTTGCGGTCCCGATTTCCACATTATGGAAATCGGTATTTTTCTATTTCCATAATCTGGAAATCGGATATTTGTAACTTATGGCTACGGATCGGTACAAATACCCAATTTCCATATTATGGAAATCGAGAAACATCGATTTCCATAATGTGGAAATCGGGACTGCCCATATTAAGCCCGAAAAGGCTCTGGTGGAGTCTTTTCGGGCTTAATAAATACCGCCCAGTGTGTTGCTCTATTTTTTGCTTCTGCTCATTATGATTAGTTTACCATCAAAGCTATTAAAGTTTGAAACGTAAACAGTCATCATCAACAATTTATTTAGTAAAAATTATCATTTTCATTCTGTGATAAATATTCCCAATGAGATCATTGTTGTGCTAAGCTTTGAATACAAAGTCAATATAGTTACATAATCAATACATTTTGTGATTGAATTGAAACCGTATTTTAAATAGTTTTCTGTTTGTATTTTAGATCCTTATGTAAAAGTAAACCTGTATCATTCCAAGAAAAGAATTTCCAAGAAGAAGACCCATGTCAAGAAGTGTAGCCCCAATCCTGTGTTCAACGAACTCTTTGTGTTCGACATTCCTAGCGAAGGTCTGGAAGATGTAACGGTTGAGTTTCTGGTCATGGATTCAGACAGGGGTTCTCGGAATGAGATCATTGGCCGATTACTCCTCGGAGCCTCAGCGGATGGAACAGGAGGAGAACATTGGAAGGAGATCTGTGAACATCCTCGAAGGCAAATTGCCAAGTGGCACATGCTGTGTGATGGTTAGCGACCATATACAAATCAGTGGACCTTACCTGTTTCCATGAATTGTTTTATTTCCAGTGTAAAAATTAAAAGAAAAAAAAATAAACACAGCTTGTAATTCCATATTTTTGTTTAACAATGGCAGAGTCAGAGGAGAAAAGTGAATAGAAAATGAAGGATTTAGGACGTCGGCCATTGTTAGTGTTATTTACATAGTTTGTTAAATTCGAACTGTGTAAAGTTCACAGAACGCGGTGGAATTTATTGCACAGAATTCATGTGGTCACTTTAAACAGGGCATGGGCGCTAAGCTGTTCCTCTGAGCTGGTCAGGGAGATGATGAGCTTGGGGTTCCTCATGGACCATGATTGAAATCCCTTCACTGAACAACCCAAAGACTCCCTAAGAATTATGAACAATCTCACATTTTGCATTTCATGCATTGTTTTACTTGTGACTCGTATGAAAAAAAGAAAATCTGTTTGAATCTGTGAATTTCTAAAGTGATAAATTTAGCAGATAAAAGATGGGGGCCTGGAAATACGAACCAAGGGCTTGGACTCTTATACTGACGACTGGTATAATATGTGTACTACATACTCACCCGCATAACAGACATATATGTGTAGCATTCTGCGTGCATGATGTGTGCAATTTCTACAATCAGTGGGGTATTAAACAGTAATTACATTTCATTTCGAGAAATCTCCTTTAAATACCCTTTAGTAAAAATAATCACGTTTAGTTTGCAAATCCCAGATTGAAGCTGTAGGTGCGGAATGGTACGGAGAGATGCGATTGGAGTAAAAACTCACATCATTTTATTGGTTCCATATAGAGAAACCCAGCATTGGGTACATTATAGCAGCAGGAGCCTATAGCTTGATTATATTCACTGATTAGCAATGTCTTTCTCTCTATTCATGTTTATTACAGACAACGCTGCAAGTTAGGGGGAAACTTATCAAAGTGGAAAAGGTTATTGGATGGCTTAAAGCTGGAGAAACAGTGTTTATTTTATTATACTGGCATCGCCTATCTAAAAATGCTGTTTTTTCCATACAGAAAATCACTATTTTATACATTTTTTTACATCAAAAAGTTGTTTTCAATCCTGTAAAAATCAGCAAAAAGCTTGATAAATATTCCCTTAATTTGCTAAAACTTTCTCCTTAAACAGACATTGTTTGTACCAGGTAAATAGCACAGAATCCAGATGCATTGATGTACTTCTTTATGTAGAGGCAGTAAAGGGACTGTACACAGGGGCAGTATAGGAGGACAACGTACAGGGATGGTATATAGAGACAGTATGTAGGGACAGTATATAGAGACAGTATACAGGGACAGTATACAGAGACAGTATACAGAGACAGTATATAGAGACAGTATACAGGAACAGTATACAGAGACAGTATATGGAGACAGTATACAAGGACAGTATACAGAGACAGTATACAAAGACAGTATACAGAGACAGTATATAGAGACAGTATACAGGAACAGTATGTAGAGACAGTATACAGGGACAGTATATGGAGACAGTATACAGGGACATTATATGAGGCAGTATATAGGGACACTATACATGGACAGTATATAGGGACAGTATATAGAGACAGTGTACAGAGACAGTATATAGAGACAGTATACAGGGACAGTATATAGAAACAGTATACAGAGACAGTATATGGAGACAGTATACAGGCACAGTATATAGAGACAGTATACAGGGACAGTATATAGAGACAGTATATAGATACAGTATACAGGAACAGTATATAGAGACAGTACATAGAGACAGTATACAGGGACAGTATATAGAGACAGCATATAGAGACAGTATACAGGAACAGTTTATAGAGACAGTATATAGAGACAGTATACAGGAACAGTATATAGGGACAGTATATAGAGACAGTATACAGGGACAGTATATGGGACAGCATATAGAGAAAATCCTTCCAATGTTATTGTCACAGCATACAGTGACCTGTGTATAAAAATAATCTACTGCACCACACATCACCCTGTAGTAATCCACAGATGCTTTATTGTGGAGGTTTTTTTATATAAAATATTCAGTAGATTTTTATTTAATTCTGAAATGTAAAACAATAGCTCTATATAAAACCAAATCTATAAACTGTGCAAAAAATATCACATTCCTCCCTTTGTGCAATGAAAATCTGGACATTTGTCAAATAAATGTTTGAATGCTGAAAAAGGAAAATGTGCTAATATTTATTTACCAGTTATAGAAATGTTATTTCCCAGAATGCCCCTGGGGAAGTTTGCTCGGCTGCGCTGGTAATGGTTAATTCGGCTGAGCTGGTTCCGCATAAGGTGTTTTTTGGTGTTAATTCTTAATTTTCTGAAAATGAATTTCCCACTGCTCCAGCTGCGTTCCTGTGAAAGTGAATTATATGACATTGTTGCTATGGGAGTTGCTAGGCAGATGTTAGTGTTGTAGAATTTAATGTCTTTAATTAACATTATTTCAAACGTTTACTACAGAAAACTAGATGTCCAGTTTGTATGGAACCAAAGCATTTGTATGGGGATTCTGGAATCTGGAAATGTAGTTTATTGAAAGACTGATCTGTTAAATGAATTATTATTATATTAGTATAATGTTATAATATTATTATTATTATTATTATCATAATGCCATTCGGATGAATTTACTGACTCACTAAATAGAGTGGAATGGACATTTCCCTTACATATCAATGCATTGTCCTATATACAGATCCCAATAAGCGTGACTTGTAGAGATAGACATGACTTGTAGAGATAGGCATGACTTGTAGAGATAGGCATGACTTGTAGAGATAGACATGACTTGTAGAGATAGACATAACTTGTAGAGAAAAGCATGACTTGTAGAGATAGACATGACTTGTAGAGATAGGCATGACTTGTAGAGATAGGCATGACTTGTAGAGATAGGCATGACTTGTAGAGATAAGCATGACTTGTAGAGATAAGCATGACTTGTAGAGATAGACATGACTTGTAGAGATAAGCATGACTTGTAGAGATAAGCATGACTTGTAGAGATAGGCATGACTTGTAGAGGTAGACATGACTTGTAGAGATAAGCATGACTTGTAGAGATAGGCATGACTTGTAGAGATAGGCATGACTTGTAGAGATGGGCATTACCTGTAGAGATAAGCATGACTTGTAGAGATAGGCATGACTTGTAGAGACAGGCATGACTTGTAGAGATAGGCATGACTTGTAGAGATAGGCATGACTTGTAGAGATAGGCATGACTTGTAGAGATAGGTATGACTTGTAGACATAAGCATGACTTGTAGAGATAGGCATGACTTGTGGAGATAAGTAAATGGGTTCCCCTATATCAGTGGCTCTCAACCTTTTTATTGCCATGACTCTATAGTACAATTCCCCCTGATTTGGCAACCCCCATTCATTAATTAATATTGGGCGACCCCATTCAAACCCTATATTTCTGATGGTCTTGGGCGACCCCTGACAAATCGTCATTCCTGATGGGGTCACGACCCACAGGTTGAGAGCTGCTGCCCTATATTCATTCATTCAATAAGTCCGGGAATGTATGTTGTATTGTAACTGGACCAGTATGACCAGTATGAATTCTTGGGTGTGCCCATCTGTCTCATAGTTGCTTTTTCATTGGAGAACTGCATTGATTATCCCCTGTAAATTAAATAACTGAGTCAGGAGGCCTTTCCAGGTTCCATTATGCTTGTCAGGGTTTCTGGTTATGTAATAGTCCCCATATAGAGTGATCTACAATAGGAAACATATTCATGGGTATTGCCCCTTTAATGAGTCTATATGAGTAATTAAAGGGGCAATACCCCATCTCAAGCACATTGTTTATTTGGAAGAAAAGGTTTCTAGTTTAAGATAAAACTGTATGAATCAATATGGGTAGATTATACAATATATATATATATATATACGTATAAACTGCTACAGCACACAAAGATTTTTAGGAAAAATACAAAAAATGTAATTATTACATCACTTAAGTCGACGTTTCGGTCAATAAATGAGACCTTTATCAAGACAACTTAAAACAACATTCAAAATACCTTTAAATAGGGTGGAGTGCAGTGCTATGTTTATTATATATATATAAAACCTCCTTAGCCAGAATTCTCGGTAGGTGGATGGTTGAAATTCTAACCTTTATGTTCTATAGTAAATAATTTAAGGACGAGTAACAAGAAAATAAAAAGAAACTCTTAAGGTTAACATGGCATCCCAATAGTTTCCAGTGGAACTATACATAATAAATATTCACAGAAAGCACAATTTGTAGAGAGAGAGAGAGTAAGAGACAAACCAATAAAAATCAGAAATTCAACTTCAACAACGACATTGTAACAGTTACTGTATAGGAATAACTGCCGTGCCAATCTAACTTGCAATTTCTAGTATTGTTACTGTTTCTTTAAAGTGTTGCTTTTAAAAGCCAAGGCGTGTTGGGAAATGTAGAATATGTTGAGTTTCTTGGGTTAGAAGTCCCATCAGATTATTGCAAAATATGCCATGTTTCTTATGTTTTCATGACTTAGATACTCTTTGTGTCATACCCCCAGTTCCCCCAGTTCCCAAGGCATTAGGTATAATTGGTAATATTTTAGTTGCTTTTTATTTGTACAGTTGTGGGTGCAGATATTCCCCAGGAGTATTGTCCTAGCCACAAGGAGCAATTTACATATTGAGTAACACACACACTGAGTAGTTTATACATCGAGTAACATACACACTGAGTAGTTTACATACTGAGTAACACACTCTGAGTAGTTTACATACTGAGTAACACACTCTGAGTAGTTTACACACTGAGTAACACCCACTCTGACTAGTTTACACAGTGAGTAACATACACACGGAATAGTTTACACACTGAGTAACTCACACTCTGAGTAGTTTACACACTAAGTAACACACACTGAGTAGTTTATACACTGAGTAAAATCCAGTGAATAATTTGCACACTGGGTAACACACATTCTGCTAAGTTACACACACATTGAGCAATTTACACATTGAGTTAAACACTGAGTAACATACTGAGTAAAATTGTTGTTCACCATGGAATTCACTTTTAGTTTGCTGTAGACAGTGGTATTTATGTGTTTTTTTTTTTGCAGATTGTAAACTCTTTGTTCTTGTTGACATTGAAAAGGTATTCTAGTTGCTAGGGTCTCTTACCATAGCAACCAGAAGCCAAGTTAAATATAGATTGGAAGAGTTATAGTAAAAGACCTGAACAGAAATATACATTATTAAAAATAATTATTAATAGAAATCCTGAGCCTGAGATTATTTGAATTCCTGGTTGGCAGGGGTCAATGACCAAACAAACCAAACAAATTAAAGGAAAATAAAGTCAAATAATGCAGAAAACAAACAAAATTCCAATTTGTCTTTACTCACTGAGTAACTTTACACACTTTCAGTAGTTTACACAAGGAGTAACTGACATTCTGAGTAGTTTACACACAGGGTAACTCACACTCTGAGTAGTTTACACACAGGGTAACTCAGACTCTGAGTAGTTTACACACAGGGTAACTCACACTTTGCATAGTTTACACACTGAGTAACACACACTCTGGGTAGTTTACACACTGAATAACATACTCTGAGTAGTTTACACACTGAGTAACTCACACTCTGGGTAGTTTACACACAGGGTAACTCAGACTCTGAGTAGTTTACACACAGGGTAACTCACACTTTGTGTAGTTTACACACTGAGTAACACACGTCCTGGGTAGTTTACACACTGAATAACATACTCTGAGTAGTTTACACACTGAGTAACTGACACTCTGGGTA
Source organism: Pipa carvalhoi (assembly GCA_021901965.1). NCBI lineage: Eukaryota > Metazoa > Chordata > Amphibia > Anura > Pipidae > Pipa > Pipa carvalhoi. Next base: position 8,215 of record JAKJJM010044595.1, read on the forward strand.
GTTTACACACTGAATAACACACTCTGAGTAGTTTACACACTGAGTAACTCACACTCTGAGTAGTTTACACACTGAGTAACTGACACTCTGGGTAGTTTACACACTGAATAACACACTCTGAGTAGTTTACACACTGAATAACACACTCTGAGTAGTTTACATACTGAGTAACTCACACTCTGGGTAGTTTACACACTGTGTAACACACTCTGAGTAGTTTACACACAGGGTAACTCAGCAAATCAAACGTTTGGAAATTATTGTGGTGCTGATGTGTTACATCATTAGTAGATCATAGAAATGGCCAATCCAATCTCAGTAATATTCTCAGTTTGTAAATATAAAACCACACACTTTTTACAAGTTTAGAATATTCATTTCCTTTCATTATTACACAGCAGAAATACATTGTCTACAAAGTATAATGTATGTTTAATTGTCACTCAACTGTTCCAAGGGTTGTCAGACCAGCTAGGGTTCCTCGTGTAAAATAATGGACATTATAAAGGACTCAATGCAAACGTATTTGTGCTTTTTCTATGATTGCTGGATTTCTACCTTTCTATAGTTCTAGCGACTGCGTAATATTTCGGAACGGTTGTTGGCGCTATGTAATGGACTAAGTTAGATCGCTTGGCCGGTCGTATGGATGAGCAGGAATCCCATGAGCACTGTACATTTATTATAATGGATGGAGATGCTTCCTCCATATTGACCTTCTAGAAGGCTGTAGATCATCCATTGCCTTAATGATTATATTCATTTCTAGCAATCTTATATAAACACACAGTAAAACATCTCCCTATAAGCATATTGGATTAGACCCTCTCCCCATTTTACATGTTTTATTTATTATTTATGTATTGTGCAGCACTTTGGGGATCGGGGCATCCGGTCAGCAGTTCCTAATGTGATATATAAAAAGGATCTGCTAAAGAAGAAGTATTTATGTGAGGCATTGCATGTATGGTAATAATCACTGCGTTCAGTGGTCACATGCTCTTTCTCTCTTACATCTAATCAATCTCTAATTTCTCTATAACTGAAGTCCAGGTGCCCATATTCTCATTTTGCCTAACCTGCTGTACATGAGTGTTCATTGTACAACAATTACTATTGTTATTATTACAAGTGTAGTAAATTAGAAGCATAAAATTATGAATATGCATCACTGTAAGTGCCAGGCAGTGACGGGAACAAAGGGATGGTGTTCCCTGTCCCACAGAGCTTACAATCTAAATTATTAATATAAGTGAAGTATATTATAATCATAGAGTCATAGAGATAAATCACTGTAAGTGCCAGGCAGTGACTGAAACAGAGCTTACAATCTAAATTAGAGGGAGACTTACATATACAGATAGGAGGGTAATATGTGCAGTAACTGGGGTGTTGTGTTAATATCCTGTGAGTTAAACAAGAAGATAGAGGCCCCTGCCCCATAAAGCTTACAATTTAAATCAGGGGTCGGGAACCTATGGCTCGCGAGCTAGATGTGGCTCTTTTGATGGCCACATCTGGCTCGCGAGACTAATCCTACTCACCTTCCTCCAGCGTTGCTTCTCCACACTGATGAGGTAAGTTGAGAGCACTGGCTCTCCTCGGCTCCTCTGGGTCTAGTCAGCAACTGCCGAATCCACAGCAAATACAGCCAACAAGACCCAGAGGACCCAAGGAGAGCCAGCGCTCTCATCAGTGTGAAGAAGCATCGCTGGAGGAAGGTGAGTACTCTGTATCTGCCTCAACCCCCACTCCCACCCCCCCACCCCCCGTACGGCTCTCTCAGCAAAAAGGTTTGGCTTGCTTAAATGGCTCTCTCAGCCAAAAAGGTCCCCGACCCCTGATCTAAATGGTAAGTAGAAATATAAACTGTGCTTTATTATTCTTTTCAACGGACTGTATCATTCTCATCCATTTTAGGAGGTAAAATTCCATCATTGGACTGGATGGATTTGTGTCTTTCTCTGTCCTTAAAAACCATGTTACATAACTATAAAACTCACCTTCTGGCTAGCGCTGGTTGTTCTATTTACACTTTAAAAGAAAATGTTTATGTAAAAATGAAAATTGAAGATTTTGGAAATTGATGAAAGTTCTCTTTGCATTCAAAGCCCCAAAATATGCAGAAAAATTGGTTAGTTTCACATTAATGTGATGTCTTGATGTAAACTGGGGAAACTCTAATATCTCGCTGACTTTTTATATGAAATATTTATTCTGTTGATCTCACTGTGTGGCTTGTTGTGTATAATAAAGGAATGTGCTGGGAGATAAGGTGTATGGATTGTTGTATGTTGTATGTAATACAAAAATAAACATTGCTGCTTTCAATCATCACATTTAAAAATAAAACAATTGAGTGAGCATGTTGTCCTGTTATATTTATACAGACTATCAGGGTCTCCAATTAACTGGGTGGGGGATGGGGGTAGATTCTCGCTCGGATGTCTTTCCAGAGACCCTGTCAAAAATCAAGATTTTATGCATAAAACTGGGCCAGGGCAATAATGCCAACCAAATTGGGAAGGAAAGCTGAAAAGGTCATCATGTTTCAGCAATCAGTGGAAAAATAGTATTTTCAGGCACAGGCATTTTGCCTAAATATTTCCATACCAGGATCAATGGTTTTAGGGGAAAAGGTTTTATCCAGTCAACAGGGATGTCCCTTCTCTACAAAGGAAAGGGTGGAAGACTCAGCATGGTGTATTCAGTGTTAATTTTTATGAACATCTTATGTTTAAATATTTTAGCCTCCTTGTGGGTTGAGATCTTAAAATGTGGGTGTCAACATTTTTGAGGGATGGAAAATGAGAGATTTGCTAAATAGCATGTGTGTCTGACCTGCAGGTGAACCGACACAGCTTTCCATAGTGGGTACTGAAAGACCAGTAGAACTTCAGAGCTTCCCACATTGGCTACTGAAAGACCAGTAGAACTGCAGAGCTTCTCACAGTGGCTACTGAAAGACCAGTATAACTGCAGTGCTTTCCACAGTGGCTACTGAAACATCAGTAGAAGTAGCACAGATTCCCATTGGCTCCTTCAGACCTAACTGGGATGTGGATTTCCCGACCATGGTGGTCTACACCTTTATCACTTCTGGTGGGACTTTGGGCTGGTCTCTGCCAGGTTCCTACCTTGCATGATTTGCTGCACCCTGCACTGCAGCTATGATGTCAATAGCTGATCACTAGGGTCTGCTTTTTCAACCTTCCCACTGGGATCAGGCTTTTCTAAATCACATTTCCAGCACAGGTCCTCCTGCTCACTATGTGCTACAGCTAAGCAATTATTTTAAGGTACTGGGGAAAGACTAAAAGGAATGGGCAATATACGGTACCAAGAAAGATTATCAAAACTGGGCTTGTTTAGTCTAGAAAAAAGAAGATTAAGGGGTGACCTAA
>JAKJJM010044603.1:0-10641 GCA_021901965.1 Pipa carvalhoi
CTGCAGTGATGTCACAGGTCAGGATTAGCATGCTTAATATATTCAAAATGGCTGCCATCATTGTACATAGCTGAGCAAACTTCAGTGGGACAGTGCAGAGACTAAAGAGTGATTCTGGATTTTTTAATACCACCATTTAGGAGGCAGATAGGTGTACAACTTATATATGTATTTGTGTGTAGGTAACTTTAGTTCTCCTTTAATAAAATTGCTTATGTAAACATGAATGTTTGTTGCATCCTTATTTTAATAAATGTAGGATATATTTATAGCTGCCTGGCAAAGAAGCTGAGCAAATAAGCTTTAAATACCCTTTGGTAATTGTTCAGTTTTATTTTAAGATGAGAATCTGATTACACAGTTTGGTATACTTAACATCTATGGGAATGCTAACTTACTGAACCACAGGGCTAATTTGTTTAAAAGATATAATAAGTTCTCTAATAGCTCTGAAGTATTTGTGCTACAGGAAACCCTTAAAGAATCAACAAAAATAATTTATCATATCTAGGGATACAGTAGCGGAAAAAAAGTTAGGCTATATTTATTCTTTTAAAGGCAGAACTCAGACTCAGACTCTCTATTGTCATTTCAGTAATATACAGATTACGGTATACAGAAGAAAATACTAAAGAAGTAGCCCAGTTATACACAGTATTTGATCTATATAGTAATAGTGCATGTTGTCCTTAGCTGGTTTATTTCAATAAGAAAAGAGTTGCACAAGCATATTTTTTTAGATGTAAGGACCATCTTACTTTACTTCCTTCTAAATGTAATAAGACAGGACTATCAAACTAAAGTGGGGGAAATTGCCTTTTGAGAATTTTTATGATCCCTGGGGCCATAATAATGCAATAATCCATAAGTCTTTTGATGAGAGGTTCCTATACATTTAGTATTAAGCAGTGCGGAGACAGATGTTCAGATTGACAAATGCAAAAATAATTATCTCAATTTATAAAAATATCAGTTTTCCTAGTTATAATAACTCCTGTATAGCATCTAGTGTAAAAGTTACTGCATCATAAAAAAAAGACATGGAAAAGTACTCAATATCACACAATTAAAGTAAAGCATAGAATCAACAATACACTCTATGTGCCAGGCATTGATTGAGAGAGAAGGATGGAGATCCCTGAACTGTAGAGCTTACAATCTAAATGGGAGGGAGATTTATATACACAGATAGGAGGGTAATAAGTGCAGTAACACTAAGTACTGTGCTTGTGTGTGTGTTCGTGCGTGTGGTAATGCTACAATTTGGTTATTAAATAAGAAGTTTCTTCCATGGAATAGAAGTAAATTATTCATTTCACAAAGGAATAACTGCAAATATCAGATGGCAAATTGCTCAGTGCGCAGGAAACACTTCCTAGTAATATCTTTCGCAAACTGCTGACTTTGGTGAGTTTAAATTGAAAAATGCTTTACTGAAGTTGTTCTTTCTGTCTCTTTATACATAAAGGTAGAGTTTAAGTGATTTAAGTTACTTTTGAGCAACAATAAATTTGCTTTTGTACAATGAGATTGAGCAGTAAGAGAGCTAATGATGCTTATTTGACAAACAGAGGTATACCTATAGCCCAGCTTGCCTCTTATCGCCAGCTAGATACATTTTCATGATGTTAAATCAGTCTGTTATTGCAAGGACACTATAAAGAAATTATAAATTGATACAAGCCTTTTACATAAGCTTGACTGTGTCCTGAAATAAAGGGCAAAATTGAATAAAGTCGGAAAGACTGCTATCGGACTTTCCGAGATTCTTGCGGGAGATGATCTCGTAAGATCATCCCACGGGAATTTCGCTTTCCATATTCTGGAATGGATCTTTTGATCTAAACTTTTAGTAGCCATAGAAATGATGGCTACCTTTCGATCGAATGACCCGATTCCGAAATAAGGAAAGCAAAATCCCTGAGTATTCGAGTCTTTTCGGGCTTCATAAATTTCGCCCAAAGGGTCTAAAACTACTTGGGAGGAAATTTTATCAATAGCAGCTCTCTCTATATATTTCATGCAGAACACTGTTAGGGGGTTCAGCCACAGTATATCCAGTATCATAGACATACAGAATATTCCCTTCAGTTGGCTAGAGATGTTAAACTAAAAATGGTGGCCATCCTCTGGCATAAAGCATTTTTACTCCAACTAGACATAAAGTGACTTTCTGAACCTGCAGATGGTCTCTGACTCAAGGATAATTAGAAAGAGATATTCCCTCTTCATCAGGTCAGAGCTGTACTCTTGATTGTAGTTATTGGCTAAAGCTCAAATTGTCGCGTAAAGGTGTGAATTCGCCAGCTAACAACGATCGCAAACTACCCAATAGATGCTACTGTTGCGGTTGTGACGTCATTATGGGAATATTGTTGCAGTTGTGACTTTACTATGGGAATCCGCTGTTTAGTCAATAAGGAATAGAGAATCAGGGCATAGCCACCTGAAGTGATGAGAATTCACTCTGACAGTTGAATTATCACTTTAGTCAATAACCCCCAAAGTCTTTCACTATTAGTTAAATGGCAGTGGAAACCTCAAAATTAGGTGGCAGACATGGAACTTGTACTTACTGCTAAGGATCCGGAAAAAGGCTCTTTAGCATTCCTTACATTAGTCTCAAAAATGTTTAATACACAGTTATGGTAAAAGTCTCTGCAATGTTTCTGTCAACAGAATATTACAAAAGAGGACTTACTGAATTACTTCACTTACACCAAAGAATTAAATGTTAGATAATGTTCTCTTATGGGCCTTACATAACCCAGCATTGTGCATTACAATTGAGGCCTGCCTCACAGTTTCAGAACCACTAATTTACATAATTTGAAAAATTAGTTTATTAGATCCATGGTAATACTTAACCCTAACTCTAATCTGTTTTTTAAATTATTTTACTGAGATCTGGTACCCTGTAGTAATATGAGGTTGGCTTTCATTATTCTTATTCCCTTTACAAGTATATTCTAACTAATGATTGGTTGCTATTGGTTACAAAATATTAGTAAATTGCTGTATAATATAAAAATATGAAACTTTACTAATAATTTCCAAGTCTAAAACAAAAATGAAATGAGACATGTACTGCACACTGCCTCGGTATAGTTGTATAACATTGTCAGTTGGAATCTTCAGAGTTTGACAAACCTGGTCTCAAGACAGTTGTAAAAGGCACTCACCTCTATCCCTGGGACCACTAGGTCATGGTCCCCCTCACAGTAGAAATTCACAGAATGAATAAAGCAGTCAGTTATAGCATTTACAGACAATTTCACCATACATCCTGAGCTTGATTCTAAAAAGTATACTCATGGGATTAAGTACAAGTATACCATGTTCTGTTCTGGGTACTGGAAGCATTTCCTTGAAAGATTGCATCCATCTCTTCAAAAGCACACCAAAAGTCTTTTGTATAGATAACCTACTGACCTTCAAATATTCTATTCATTCCCCTGACTTCTAGCTGTGCTTTAGAAGGACATACCCAAGGTTTCACTGTTATTGTATGATTGCATATTGCTTCCTTGCTGTATTTTAAAACATTATTGTTTATTAAAGGACCAGTAGGCCCATAAATTGAAAAAGTCCAATTTGATGTGGAATGACAGTTATTCCTACACTGTACTTGCACAAAAGATATCTCTGAAGTCAAATTCCTGATTTGGATAGCTTTGTTTCTTTGTCCTTTTCCATGGTTAGAGCCATATTTTATCTCTTATGTAAACAACTCCCTTACTCCTTCCATTATATAGTATGGAACCTTAGATACATACAATACATACTCATGAAGTACCCCAGAAAGCCTAGTTTACTATAGATACCTAAAATCAGCAATTGGAAGACAACTCAAAACAATAAAAAATAGGAACTCAGCTTCCAAAAAGACCTTTGTACAAGTAATACAAATGCTATGCCAGCCAAAAGGCAATTTTCTATTTTTCAATTTTCTTTTTCTGGTGATAGTGACTATTTTAAAATGAATCCACCAATGATTTAGATTCTGTGCATATAAATGCAACTTGTGGACTTTTATTGCATAACCTTTCTTCTTCCCTTAACAGGTGCTGCGATCCTCTTCACTTCTTGTTCCTGTGTGTCTCGGTGAATAAAGCAAGCGTAGCAGCAGTTTTCTGATGTAAAACTGCTACTGCACTTGCTATATTCAGTTTAGACAAATATAAAGATAGAGTAGTTACACACAATCCTATTGCTTAGTATGTGGTTATTATTATGGTAATAAAAATATAGGAATCACTGGGGGCTGCTTCTACATGCAGGTTGTAGGAGATTAGCCAAATTTAGTTTTCACGAATTAGCTCCATTCTAATCCGACTAGATTTTTATTGTATAAAAAATGTTCTAACACCATCACACACACTGAAACTGTTACGCAATTCAAATAAAATCACATTGGCCAGCCATATGCCAACATGTGTGGAGAGATTGTATGCGTGTGTTTCTGTATAACACATTGCCTAATTAATGTTACTTGATATAGAAACAACACTGACAAAATTATTCAGTATCATAAAAGTTCACTTTTAATAATATGGTGTGTAAAAACCACAATAACCTTTCCTGGCCCTCAAACAATACAATGCAAAGCTATCCTGGTTTTTAAGAATTAGTGACATATCATTTTCCTGCTTCACAGAGACAGCATCTGTAAATAATCAGGCAGAAGACTTTTCATAGAATAACACGGAGCAACCTCAAAGACTATTCATAGTCTGCTACATTTAAACAAGACTTTAAACCCACAGGAAAGCCAACATCAACACAATGCTTCCTGAGCGTAAAGGCCAGGAATTTCACTGCAGCGTGCGTAATGATGCATCTCACATTTCTTTTTCAATTTTTTTCTGCTATGAGGCAAACTTGGATTATTGTAGAAATAAATATACATTTAAATTAAGATGCTTGGAGCTAAGGATTAGTTGTAATGCAGAATTCTCATCACATGAAATAAATGACAATATTGCTGTGTAGTTACAGTTATTGGTTTATTGGCCTTAAAGCATTGCCTTAGAAAAAGAATGCAAAATAACTTTTATCTGTATATTCATTTTATTTGGAAAAATTAGGTTTAGTAAAGTGAAAAATAATATTTTGGTTATTGGATTAATACTTCTTAGTGTCCATCTTTCCAGCCTTACGAAATGTATTGCTTGAATCCAGACGTTAAACATTCATGACCTGTACCTTGGCCAAATATAAAGACAAAACAATGACTAGCCATGTCATTGTACCTAAGCATTTCATATGGTAGACCAGGAACTGTCAGAAACTAAAGAAAGGTGGGTTTCAGAACTGGAAATACTGGCTTTATAGGAATATTTATATACTGTACAAAAAGCAAGCTGCAAAGTAAGAATGCTTTCAAAAATAAAAGTATTAGTTTATTTTTATCAATTAACAATGCAAATCAATATCAATGAAATCAATATTTGCTGTGACCACACTTTCTTTTAAAACTTAACACATTTTTCTAGGTGCAATTACACACAGTTTTTGAAGGAACTTGGCAGAGAGATTGTTTCAAACATCTTGAAGAACTAACCACGGTTCTTTTGTGGATGTAGACTTGTTCAAATCCTTCTGTCACTTCATGTAATCCTAGACAGACTCATGATGTTGAGACAAGAGCTCTATGGCACATATATAATCACTTCCAGGACTTCTTGTTCTTCTTTACACTAAAGCATGGCATTGGCTGTTTAACGATAACTTAAGGTGCAGGGCACCACAGCAGGTTTGAAGCTGGCCCCACTCAAGGCGCAGAGTCTAGGGGACCCCCGGTCTTCACCCTTAACCCCCGCAAGGGGGTATTGCCTTTGCCGCGAGGGGATCCCCAGGTTGCGGCCCCTGGGGGAGCTACCCACTGGTGGTGCTAAAGTGGTGGCAGAGGAGTAGGAGTGAACTTCCAGAGACCAGGATACCAACAAGTAACCAGGGATCACATGGAGTAGCAGGATTTGAGAAGCAAGACTCAGGATACCAGGATTCAGGAAGAAAGACCTATAAACAGGCAATGGGATAGCCAGCCTGCAGAGTATATATACCCTAAGCCAGAAGTGGATTGGCTGGCAAACAGCTTTCTCATTAGAATAATAGAAAGTACTATTTGGATCACCTGTGCAAGGCGGAAAAATGGAATCGAGCCAGGTTGAAAGCAAGTACTAGAATACCAGAATGGCAAGAAATGTCAGCTGGCTCCATAGCGAGAGGGAAAGATTACCACCTGCTAATGGGACATCCAGGGTTCAAATCCCGGAACCGGAGCGAGCGCTGTGTTACAGGCTGTATGTTTGGGGTTGTTGTCCTGGTGCAGAATATATATGAAGCCCATCAGATGCCACCTTAATGGTTTTGCATGATGGATAATTATCTGCCTTTATTCCTCAGCATTGATGACACCATTGAACCTGACCAAATACCCATTTGTTGAAATTCAGCCCCAAAACTTGCAAGTAATCTCCAAGCTGCTTCACTGTTGCCCGAAGGCACTCATTATTATACCACTCTCCATCCTCTTGGCAAACAAATCACCTTCTGTTATAGCCAATTATTTACATTTTTGACTCATTAGCACAGAGCACTTGCTGCCATTTTGCTGCACCCTAGTTCCCTATAGGAGGCCCAGACAGAAGGGCACCTCTAATCAAGTCAGGGGTGTAGGCAGGGGGCCTCGGGGATACATTCTAAATAGGTTTAAATATTTAATTATCTGATCTGTCATTTGATATTTCACTTTGTATAAAGTGGTGAGTGACACAGAGAAAGCACTTAAGTTCACTGTATAATTTAGCCAGTGGTTATTTCTACAAAAGGGTGTTATTATTTAGTGGGTGTGGCCTCAGGGCCTATACACTCCTGACATGTAAATCCAGTATTACCTTTTATTCCATCTTTAAACATATATGGCCATTCAGCCCTTTCTCTACTGAAAATCTTTTAGATTTTGCACACATGGGTGATTGCAAAGATTAGTGATTATAATCCCTCTGAAGTTAGGGTAGTGATAAATGAAAATATTACACAAAAAGATCATTCTGATCATTTTTAAACATTCAAAAATGTTTCCCTGTATAGGCGTCAATTAATTAAAGTGATGAGCTATTGATTGGGCATGATTGAAAATGTATTCACTGCCCTTTGCATTGAATGATTGTAGTTCAGGTGTCATCCATTACTTGTGGTAAATGGAGGTAATTGGCAATGATAGTTTTGAATGATTTTTGTTGCATTTATTGCTCCATGTACAGCGGTCTTTAGTCACAGTGCCTTATCAGAGTTTCTATAGCTATCGTTGAACTTTAATTGCCACCTAACTGCCTGGTTAGCTGAATAGGGGCGAAACTAAAATACAGCAGCTAACATAGATGTAACATACAAAAGTATTTAACTGACATTATTTCATACTTCCACTTCCGTTTATCTACAAAACATGGATACCTTTCTAACCATTTGTTGGACGCCGTTTAGATGAGTTTTGCTCCATTTTTGTCACAGTAGTGTCCCTAGCAGTTCTCCCAAACACTGTTTCTTCCTGCCCATTGCATATCTGCAGGCAACAGAAATATATTTTTTCCAAAAATTGTACTGTATCTCGCAAGTATACTGACAAATGAAGTGAAAAAGCAGAGTTGTTGGATAATGTCCAGTGTTAATTACTCACATGTAAGGTAGGAGTGAATTTTGACAGCAAGCTAATTTTTGTGAGCACTGATGATAGTATGTTTTTAATCACGAAAACAACTTTATGTTTGCAGAATAAATTAGAGGACCAAAAATATTTCAATCAATAAAACATGTGAGAAGATCTTAGATAAACAACAACCTGAGCTACCTTTTAAAGGAGTAGTACAGAAATCTGCCCAACTCCATTTTCACTTTCTTTATAAAATTTAATGTATTTTTCCCAAAGATAGTCTTCATTTATAAAATCATGTTTACTCTGGCTAACAACACAGTCTGTAAAAATCATTGCATGAATGAAAAAGATAGGAGTTTTAACTGCTGCTTTTTTCATTATACATTTTGGCTATAATGACAGAATAAAACTACTTTGGACTGCAGGCAGACAGCTATGGTGACTGTGCCATACATGAGAGGAGGCTGTCCATCTCCCATCTTTGAAGTTTTCCCTTTACTTACTCCTTGTTGGGCAGAACTACTTGCTGGCTGAAATTTTATCTGATGTACCTTCTATAGCAGCCGGACCTGGTTCAAATGGAGAGCTACTAAACAGGTACCTGCAGCCTATAACTGTCATATCCATGGTCTTCCTGCAGGGAAGTCAAAGCAGTCCTTCCACTGTCCCAGAAAGGTACCAAAGGCCTGGAGAACTTTCCAGAAGAGACTTAAGGTGCCCCTCATAAGCCAATAAACAGATAACACGATTGGGCCTAAGCAGGAAATCCCACACTAAAATAATTCATACAGATTCTACTATAACAACAGTATCGAGCAGGCTATGCTTCTTAAGGCAGAATAGATGAATCCCTTACACCATTTGCTTAGAACAGCTTGAATTCATCAGGGCAAAGACTCAACCAATCATGTCAGCCTCATTTTACTTCACTATTAAGCTGTTTTGGATCACCAGCCTACTAGTCAGTGTTAATTAAAAAACATAAACACAGTGTTGCAGTTTGTGACTCACAGGAACCAGCATGTCTAACCAACTGCCATGGCTGGTTTTAGATACAGTGGGGCCCTGGAACATTTATGTAAATAATATTCCTTTAATAAGACTGGGATCTTGTAAATAATATACAATTTGACTATCACAATAGATTTGTAAAATTTTACATTCATGACAATTGATTAGTGACTGTTTAATTGGTTAAATGGCCAGTAACACTAGAAAAATGAAAAACTCCGTATTGCTTGGCATGGTAGCTGTGTAAATATAGCACTTCTGAAAATGTTATCTTTGAAGTTGTCATAGTTAATTTTACCGTTTTCTGTTTTTTATCTTAACGAACAGCAGCCATATTATTGGTTATTGATGGCAGTATCCTATTTAGTAAATACTATTTATAAATATAGTATATTTTTTTCATTTCATTTGCAGATCTGTCAGATCATATACCAAGCTAATAAAAGAGACTTTTTTTGTTGTTTACTAATCATTACAGTAATAACTCTTTAACAATACCTGTCCTGAAATATAATACAGACTAGCTGTAATGAAAAACAGAACTGAAATCTTATACAGCTGCTTGACATTATAAATGAAATGTATAATTTGATAGGCCACTGACCTGGCGTGTACAACGTGGGAGGGCTTTACTGAGAAATTTTCTGGAAGGCTAGCTCATTCCCTTCTGAGAAATGAAATAAAGGCAACATGTTACAGTGCACGGAAGACCTGAAAACCAAGCACACATTTCAGATTTCCTCACTCCTTATTAACAATAGCACTTATAGTACTTGGCTCCTCCTTCCAAAATTGCACATAAATTGTCTATAAAAAATGCATTGGCCACACAGTAAAAACCTCAGCTCCATTTCTACGTGGGAGTCCCTTGCAGTCAGCCAGAGCGAGTTCTGCTTATTTAACTTGTTTGGAAAATCCTTGTTTATGACAGCTGGAAATGTGTATTGCTGTACCTTTTCAGTTTCTGAAGTTCTAGCAGTATTTTAGAGATTTCATCCTTAAAAATGCAACAAATTCCTTCGGGTTATGGCATGCATTTTATAGAAATCAGTCATTTGCCTTTGCCCATATTTACCAAATGTTTTCATCATGAAAGTCATAATCCATTCAATTGTAAAAACCATCATGTACACACAATAAGCACAACAATAAAATTATATTTCATGTTTGACTGATTTTTTTCCATCATGAACCCCTCAGGGGTCCTGACAAAATCCTCTTGATGTTACCCTGTCTTGCTATCTCATGTGCCATTACAAATTCTGAAAGCATAGAGTTCTGCATGCTTATCCCCCATATTAAAAGAACAGTAACACCAAAAAATGACAATGCCTCAATTTACTATATATTCCTAAGGTGCGGCCAAAAATTCTAAATTATATCTTAAATTAAGATATTTAGGTGTGGTATTGGCCCTTTAAGTATTTCAGTTCGCATGGTAAAGTTATAAGACAAAATGGGAGCCTGGAAGGGTAAAGCCAAATGGGTGAAAGTCATAAATTTTCCAGGATGTTATTAAGAATTTATTTATTATGATATTCATGGTCAAGAAGCTTCTCAGCTGTAATTATCACATTGATTGCTGTAATTCGCTCCTGAAATATTTTTGTTGATCACCCATGTGGCTTTGGCCTTAGTTGCCATCAGTGGAAATAATTATAATGATAAATAATAGATTTCAGTAGTACAGCAGTTTGCACTATAGAATTTCTGTTTTTTGTTCAAGTAAAAGCCACAAACAGCACATCATTGGTTGGTTTCTTTAAGAACGAAATATTCAGTATTGTACTAGGAGAAAGATATAGTTCAGGATTCATTTTTTAGGAGCATATAACAAAAATATTTTTTTTGTCAAACATGGGCATGTACAATGTGAAATTTCAGAAAATGAATGTTTAGACCATAAAAAGCCAACCCCTCCCCCATAAAATCTACAATATAGAATCAAAGCTTAGGTATATATTTTTTTTTTT
>JAKJJM010044634.1:0-10008 GCA_021901965.1 Pipa carvalhoi
CCCGATTTCCACATTATGGAAATTGGTATTTTTCAATTTCCATAATCTGGAAATCGGATATTTGTACCGAAAAAATCCGTAGCCATTATAACTTATGGCTACGGTTCAGTACATATACCCGATTTCCATATTATGGAAATCGAGAAACACCGATTTCCATAATGTGGAAATCGAGACTGCCCTAATTAATCCAGAAAATACTCCAGTCGAGTCTTTTTGGGCTTAATAAATACCGCCCTTTGTGTAACCGGAGGTGAGTGAATGTGAGAATTGTCAGTTTATAGGCGAGCCTTCAACGTTTCCAATGTTGTAGGAAAAAAAATGTGAAATATCTGGAGATTGTGAGTTCTGAAATGGAACATTGTATGTTTCTAATGAGTCTCTAATGTGTTAAATGTATCTCTTCTGTGGTAAAGTTACATCTTATGGCACAACTGGAAGATCTTGAAATTATACAGTTACTTTAGGGGTCGTGTGCATTTCTCCTTTCCATAATATGCTATCTTATCAATCTTTATTTTTTATTACTACAATCTTTGTGGTATTCCTGAACTACCTTCTATTTAGGAATGCTGTTTAAAAGAACAGTAACACCAAAAAAATCAAAATGTCTCTAATGCATTTATAGTGACTATATCTGTCAATCTGTCCTCCCAAAAATTTAAATCAGTGTATATATAAAGTATGATATTTAGCTATTTGGCTTTAAAAATTGGGGTTTTCGGACACACTTCCTAAATATGTATTCTCAAAATAATAAAAAAACAATGGGACTGGGTGAAGTCTGTATAACAACATGGCTGCTATCAGTAAAGATGAACACAGACAGAAAGCCATACAATTCATGAAATTAGCTTCAAACAGTTGTTTTTAAATAGCTGCCATGCCAGTCTAACTGGGAATTTTTATTTTTTTGGGGTGCTACTAGTCTTTTAATACATATGGCCTGGTAATTTGCCACAGTGCCAGGGGAAGATTAGGCACAGTGGGTAAGAGTGTGGACAGCTGGTAAAAAGATATTGGCTAGGGCTGTAGAAGATGGTGCTAATGAAAGACGAATAAAAAGCCTAGGGTCTGCAACATCCCTGAATGGAAATTTAACTCTGAAATGATAAAAAGAGCCAATGAGCTTTTATCAAGTTACTGTGCTTAAATGGTTAAACCAGTTAGCATTATTTTTCCACTATATGTGTTTTTAGCAAGTTACTTGCATTATATGGATTCATTTATATAGCGCTGATATATTACATAGTGCTTTACAGAGATTCATCACTCACTTCAGTCCCTGCCCTGTGGAGCTTACACTCTAGCTTCCCTATTCAGTCACACAAACAGATGTGCGTTTTTTTGGATTGTAGGAGGAAACCGGAGTGCCCGGAGGAAACCCACGCAGGTGCAGGGGGAACATACCAACCCCATGGTGGAATTGAGCCCAGAACTGCAAGGCAGCAGTGCTAATTACTGAGCCACCGCACTGGTCAGGTTTCAGTGTTCCTCTAGCTGCTGGAGTCATCTCATCCCTAATTCTCTTGCTGTTTACTATAAAGCAATGCGACAATATAATACAACTTAATGTAAGTGCACATTTTACTAATCATTTTACATCTGAGAATTTTATTACCTCTCTTAGGCCTGATCATTATAGAAAATAAGTAAATCGACCTAGAAATACCAACACCTTGAAAAATTTCTCACTACAGTGAAAGGTATGGTAGATTTCATGTGCGATAAGCATGGGAAAATAACACAATTAGGGGGAAATGTATCAAGTGGAGTTACCACAATGCTTAAAATAGACACAAAAAATAACAGCTATTTACCATTAAAAGTGTGCCGAATGATAACTTAGAGTTTTGCGTAGAAATGTTAGCAATTTGCGTCTTTTCTTTACACTAATTATTGGTTTGTGTAAAAATGTTAGCAATTTCCGTTTGTGTCCAAATGTTAGCAAAATGTTAGCAATATCTGTATACAACTGGTAATTGCTACCATTTTTTCACAAACCAGCCATTAGTGTAAAAAATGAAGCAAATTAGGAATTGCTAATTTTTTTTACACAAATACGTAACTGCTTCTCTAATGCCAGGGTTCAGACAAGCGTTAATTTTACTTCTTATAGTTTGTCTTTAAATGGTTCTAAGCTTCATACATCAGTTGCGCCTGGTCTTAAACACTGATTTTCGCAAAAATAAAAAAACAGGTGCAGTTGGTGCAAAATGAATGACAAATAACTACATCCGTTTTTTACGTTAAATGCCACTTGATACATTTCCCTCTTTAATTTTTACAAACCATAACACTTATTTACTGCATCAGGTGTTGAATATATTTCTTTCAGTGGGCGGCATTTAAGAAAGTCAGAAAGACCGGCCAGTCTTTCCGACTTTCCTGCGGTCCCGATTTCCTCATTATGGAAAAAATCCGTAGCCGATTTCCATATTATGGAAATCGAGAAACACCGATTTCCATAATGTGGAAATCGGGACTGCCAATATTAAGCCCAAAAAGACTCCGGTGGAGTCTTTTCGGGCTTAATAAATACTGCCCAATGTGTTCAAATTATATGGTGACTTATTTGGAATTCTAAACAGTAAAGCACAACATGTCAGGCCTTGCTTTCTTCAACAGGTCTCTCTCTGGTTATTACTTCCTCCCTGCATTACGACATTTCTTGAGGGACTACCTCTGCTGACTTCTTGCTGTATAATGGATAACGTTATACCTACTTGACCCTATTTCTGTCAATAATATATGCAAACTCTATAGGCAAAGCAATATGAAGAGCGAATGCAAAGTCTGTGATTTACGTAAGTGCCCCGAATTGGGCGCAAATCACATCGCACAGTTCGCTGAATATGTGAATATTCGAAAGTACCAAATAAATGTGAATTCTGACTTTTAGGTGACTGATCGGACTTAATAAACAAACATAAATAATCCTCTTAATTTTCCATGGGGAATGGTAGTTTAACACGGCTTATTTCTGCTCCTATTTATAAAGAAATACTCACAATTTCTTCCCTTCATTGCCTGCTAGTATAAATCTCTACTATAAGTCTTGTTATCAGAAGCAGACCAGCTTAATCCTGCTGGTATATCCAGCACAGTTATCCAACTGTTTGATTAAAGATAAAAGTAGGAGATTCATTGTGCACTTCACAGGCTTCCTTAGGCCTAACAGGATGAATAGAATATCTACAAAAGCTCTGGTATAGATTCCTGAAAAAATACAGTTACTGGATAAGCAAGAAATGAACAATGAGATCAGGTTTGGCCTTTTAAAAGAATATACCTTATATTAATGTTCAAATTCATGCAAAGTATGTATCTGTGGATTCCCTGTGGAGTTATATATTTAATGCCTATTTCTCAGACAAACACACAGACCACGTCTGTAGCAGATGTATTATCACTCATTGCTGTTTCTGAATCCCAGCACTGGCCTAAGGTTAGCCACATGAAGTCATCAGCAAATGTGGTCACGCATATAATGGCATTTTTATCAAAGGGCACATCATGAAACAAAACATTTTGCTTTTGTATTTTTTTTAATAAATGACAAAATGATTAAAGATGAATGCAAGCACACCTACAAATCCCTTAGGACTCTTTGTTTGCTGTGGTAAACGTTTTTAAAGAATCTGAATTAACACACTATACTATAAGGGCATTTTGTTGAGTTACGCCATAACATTAACCAGTTGCGATGGGCAATATTAGAAAAAGTTGAACCCCTTATAAGAAAAGGTGACAGACAAAAAAAACTGTTCAGAGAGAAGCCTGGTGGATACAGAAATGGAATACCATAACCCCTAATGGGTTACATGACAATCTGGGTTTGAAATGTTTTATTTAACCTGAACTTGAGACTAATTTATCATTCATTTTCCAGGTAATCTGTAAATCATACAAAATAATATTGACAAAGAAATGTCTGTGTGGACATGTAAATCATGTCCGCATGGATCTCCCTGCAGTACTTAAAATAAAACATGGAAATCCTATGGTTATGTAAGTCTATACTTAATAGTAATGTTACAGAAGATATAATTAGATACGTATATACACTTCATTAGATAGGCTTCATTTGAGAGCAGTTTCTATAAATGGTGTGTGCATTTAAAGGATATGTAAACCCTGGCTATAAAGAGAGCCCTGTTTACCTATTATTAAGCCAAATAACAATTAAGAAACTTCTGACTCACCTCTTCTTTCAGCAGAGCTCAATATCCCTCTGTAGCTGCCCCCTCCCCCTGCAGCACTTCCTTGTATGGGAGGAGCAAGCCGAGAGCCACGCCCCCTCCTCTCCCTGTCTTCTCTCTCCACAGCCGGACCGCACAGGCGGTCGGACAGGTCTTATCTGCACATGCTCAAGTATTAGGAACAGGCTTTTTACATAAGGAGAGGAGAGGGGGGATTTGGCAGTCTGTGTAGTGTGTGATGTCACTCGGGGGCGGGGCTTATCGGCACTCTACAAGGAAGAGCCTGTACACAGAATGGGTGGAGAATAGGGCTGTTTAAACAAGAGACAAGTACTACTCATCCCAAAATCATTTTTACATTTTAATGTTTAGGTTGGTTTTCTATATGTATACATGTCAAATATAAATAATGTTTTTATCCAAACTTTACATACCCTTTAATATATAAATATGTGCTATCTGAAAATTTTCAAGAAAAATAAGTAATACACAGTGTAGCACTGTATGTCACTTCATTTTATTTCGTTACTTATTATATGTTGTCTTAACATGTACCTTAGTTTTTAACATTTAGCTCGTACTCTGTAACTTGTAATCACCCTTTACATAGGTTTTACAGTCAAACATACATCTGGTTAGCCCATATTAGTTGCATAATTTTTATCCCACCAGATGCTCCAGGTCTTTTGGAATTTATTCTGTTGTCCCCTTTGTTTCTATACCAATTTAGTTAGTGGCAGTGCGTTGTTGATAAGAGTACACCAGCCTTGAAGTGAAGGATGTGTTGGTTCCATCCAATGTATTAAAATTTCCTTTTTGGCATACAAGAACAATGGTGCGAAATCTGTTTCTAAGAGTGTCTTTTGCAAAGATGTCTTCTAATATCCCTAATATGCACATTGTGGCATTGAGGGTTTGTCTCAATATGTTCTCTCTGTCAAAGAAGGATTCCATGTTGTTCCAAAATTTTGTAGTATGTTGTCAAGACCACATCATATGATAATAGTCTGCCCGAGTTGCATCTTGGACAATTGTCAGGTGACATTCTGCCAATTTGTAGTAATTTAAGTGGGGTTATATGTAATTGATGAAATATCTTATAATTTTTCCTTTTTAATATGGATTTTAATCCGGAAGCAACACAAAACACATCAAAAGATATGGACTTTGTTATTTGTGCAGTGTATGAGCACTTGGACATTTACAAGAACCAATGGCTGCAATTTGTGCACATGGTTAACAAGTGGGTGAGAGGTTGTCTTTAAACAAGCAAATCTACTTGATTTTGTACACTTGAGAAAAGGCATTTTCAGGAAACATGTTGTGTACTATGCGTTCATATATTGCCCATTAAATGGGTTCGCAGCAAAGCTGCTTTAAGCTTTTTTCCTGTTTTCAACATACATGCAGATATATTCAGGATTTTACACGGTACCTGATTTTGGAAATATGGTGAAAAGTATAAAAAGTCCGTTCTAGGGATCAGCCTTATTCCTGTGATCAATTTCAGCATGCTAAAATATTAAAAATCATGACAGCATAGAAAAGATGAATACATGGGAGCTGCCACATGGAATCACTGAGACATATTGGTTGTCTAGAATAAAATAGTTAATGTGGTGTTTTCAGATCAGAAAATTCAAATAGGGGTCAGTTTGCACTTTGAGAGAAGACAGACATCTAGAAATATGATCTGTCAATATGGATGAGTACTGTAACAACCTCAGTCATAGACTATACTGAACTAATATGGCTTAAAGCAGCAGTTCCCAACCTTTTCTGGATCGGGGACCAGTTCCCCGATCCAGAAGAGTGTTGACGGACCACTGGGATTGTGGGCGGGGCCAAAGGCTCACTGATGACTGACCGCTTCATGTGCGCTTGTCACCATCAGGTGGCCCAGTGCAGAGCGGTCCACGGACCGGTAATGGTCCGCAGCCCGGCATTTGGGAACCCCTGGCTTAAAGGGTATGAAAAATTTGGATAAAACATTATTTATATTTGACATGTATACATATAGAAAGCCATCTTAAACATTAAAATGTAAAAACAATTTTGGGATTAGTAGTACTTGTCTCTTGTTTAAACAGTCCTGCTTCCCCAACCCTTCTGTGTACAGGCTCTTCCTGTATAGTGATAAGCCCCCCCCCCCAAGTGGCATCACTCACTATACAAAGAGCCATTCTTGTGGGGAAGACCCCTCCCCCTCTCCTTATGTAAAAAGCCTGTTCCTAACACTTGAGCATGCGCAGATAAGACCTGTCCCACCGGCTGTGTGGTTGGCTGTGGAGAGAGAAGCCAGGAAGAGGAGGGTGCGTGGCTAAATGCTTGCTCTTCCCATACAAGAAAGGGCTGCAGAGGGAGGAAGCAGCTACAGGGGGATTTTGAGCTCTGCAGAATTAAGAGGTTAGTCAGGGGTATCTTAATTGCTATATTGCTTGACAATAGGTAAATAGGGCTTTCGTTATAGCCAGGGTTTACTTACCCTTTAAACCACTTTTGTGCTGTCAGTATGGAGTATCTTACAGTGGTTATCAAGTTACAATCCCCTGCTGCATGTGATTTAGAACCTAGATTGGCCTAAGGATTGATGAACACTGTATAACATACTGTTTCGGATCCTCTGCCTTTTCCATGATGTCCATATCAGTCTTACTACAGTTATCCTGCTTGCAGGGAAAGGTTTCTGTGGATGATACAAAACTCTGTGTCACAAAAGTATCTATGATATCTATGAGTCAGACATGCAATCTATGTCTTAAAGAGGTACGCAGAGATAAATGCAAGCTCACAGCCATGTTGTTAAAATGTTCTGTAAGGCCAACTCCTTTTTTGACTTTTGTACACCTTCGTCTGAATTTCTAAACTTGGTGCTAGTAGTACAAAACATTTTTCAATGTTTTCAAAACCAAAAGGAGTTGCTCTGCAAAAATGCCCTATGCGCCATCCATTTTTCTACCCAATTTTTACTATTTCTATTGTATTAATTATTACAAATTCTAATGTGCAAACAAAACATTTGAATTAACAATGTGCTTTTAACTTAACTTCTCCAGTTAGGTCTATCATAGTTGCAATGGCCAACCAAGAGAGATGACTTCAGCTGGGGAGTTGAAAATGGTGTCTGTTTCAGGCGCAGAGCTATGGTGCAGTCTGTGCTGCTGCACAAGAGGCCAATGAGACAGGGGGCCCTAGTTCTCACTTTACTTGCTTCATCCTAAGCCTGGAGACCAGCCCTTGCTGGTACCTACTGGTGACACAATGCTGCTCTTAGAAAGAGGATTAGAGGCCTTGGCAGCTAGCACATAATTCCAGAGGCCCAGGTGCTGTGATGCTTTAGTATGACATAGACAGCAGTCATGAACGTCAAAAAGAAGCAAATGCCCCAAGTACTATTTCGTGCCATATCCACATGTACAATGTTCTGGGGGGGGGAACTGTGCCTCCCTTCATCAGGTGCCAGGAGGGAGGTACAGTTCCCCCCAAAACTTCAGCAAAATAGTACTTGGGACATTCGCTTCTTTTGACATTAATTTTAGGGTTTGGGGTGACCCTATTGAATGTTCCTGCTGGCTACAGACAATACTTTTCCTTGAAAGCCAGCAGTCATGGCACAACAGAAGAGGTGATCCTGGATATGGAACTATGAGAGCACAGCAGAAATTCCAGTGTAAAAAGTGAGTCAGCACAGATTGTACAAGTGCAACAATGCTATTTTCCATATCATGCCAAGTGAAAATTTAAGCAGTACTAGTGCATTGTTGGAATTTTTATTGCTGATTTTACAGCAATATTTTCTTGTTGATTGTCTATCTATCAATATAATCACTTTGCAATAGTTCTGCCCGGGATTTACATGGGCTGGAGGAGACCCCGAAAGCTAATCTTGCGCAGGGGACCTCTGATGGTTAGTAGGGCTACCACTGGTGTTTCACTCTAAGTGTATCATTTAGATTGTAAGCTCTATGAGGCAGGAACCTCCAATCTCTTGTGTCAACCACAACCTGGCACTTAAAGTGAATTATCCTCGTGATATAATACTTGTATTGTTTTATGCATTTTTCTGTCTGTATTATATTTGGACTGCTGAATTGTACAGCGCTGCATACATTTCTGCCGGTTTATAAATCAAATTATACATACATACAAATGTGTCACCCTTCCCACCAAATCTATCACACCGCTTTCCCACAAAACTGACATATATGTCATATAAATATGATAATGTGAGGTTAGGACGAAAGTTTTGAGCAGACAATAAGTGTGGGAGAAGACATTTACCCTATTTTATTTTTCTCTCATTAAAATATAAAAAAATAAAAATCACAAGCGAATTTCTCTTTCCCTAATAGTCCCATCCCCCAGCATATTTTGCTGACAGAATGGAGAAGTATAACAAGACACATAGAAATCCATCATGTTATTCAGCATCTGCCACACAGACATCCTGTGAACCTCACTGGAAACTGAGCAGATTAATACCTCAGTTCCCATTCAGCTGAACAATCAATTACTTTCACCAGTTCTATAAAATAAATCTCGCTGAACAAAACATCCAGTACTTATAAAAATGGTTCTGCCTTGTAAATGCCTGTGCAGTTTATATTAAAAAGGAAAGCGCTGCTTCTCCTCAGCTAGAAGGATGCCAGATGATTGTTATTTGTCATGAGAATCTATTTGCTGGATCAAATGGAGTAAATCTGCTGAAGACATTGGATGGGGTTAGTGCTAAGGAAGAACTAATAATTAGGACTAAGAGATGGTGAGTATCAGTATGGTAGAACTGCTCGATGAGAATTGGGTTATACATCAGCCCCTCATTTTAGTTAGGTGTAGACTGTGCACAGCTAACCCTTGGGAGCTGCCAGTCTGTTTCCTAGTCACTCAAACTGCTTGCAGAAAGGGATTTGGATACACCCACATTTCCAAGTCATTTGTCGTCTTGGTTAGATGTAATACACATGTACAAGCCCTGGGTTTCCATATCAGTAAATATCTCATAATCACTCCTTGGTCAACCACTGGTGGGATGGTTGGCACTGCAAGAACCACTGTGATTACTTGGAATTGCTGTCCCTAGCCTAACTGGCGAAATGTCTAATTTTGGCACATTAACAAAACTATACTGTAATGTAAAGGATCACGGGCAGTGCGGTGGCTCAGTGGTTAATGCAGCTGCCTTGCAGTTCTGGGTTCAATTCCACCCTAGACTTCATGTGTATGGAGTTTGTATGTTCTCCCCGCACCTGTGTGGGTTTCCTCCCACATTCCAAAAACATACGTGTGTGTGTGTGACTGAAACTAGATTATAAGCTCTACAGGGCAGGGACTGAAGTGAATGATTTATCTGTGTAAAGCGCTGCATAATATATCAGAGCTATATAAATACAATCCAATACCAATCATACTCTGTAAAACAAAGCAAAAATGTTCTTTTTTTCATATTACTTTCACTTTAACTAAATTAATTAGAGAAATTGGCATGTTTATGTACCAGACATATACCTTCTGCAACCTAATAAATTACCATACCAGGGGAGAATCTACATTGTCATCCCAGTGTGGCAAATGCTTTAATGTAGGGCTTCAACCTGACAATTGAGCTGCATCATGTATTTGTATTGAGTATGGCTAGATGCTATGAAATAATAATAGTAATACGAAGTTATATATATCTTAGTACAGAGATCTCTCCCACCATCTTTATATCAAGAACTGTAAGTATAACAAGGGGGCATCCTCTACGTTTAGAGGAAAGAAAGTTTATGCATCTACATAGAAAGGGGTTCTTTACTGTGAGAACAGT
>JAKJJM010044657.1:0-15441 GCA_021901965.1 Pipa carvalhoi
CCATTCAAACCCTATATTTCCGATGGTCTTAGGCGACCCCTGGCAAATCGTCATTCGACCCCCAATGGGGTCCCGACCCACAGGTTGAGAACCCCTGCTCTAGTGTTTATGCTATGTTCCCAAGTAATTCTATAGTAGTAGCAATGAAAACCACATGACAGATTGATAGAAGTACTCTAGGGCCCAGATTCTGTAAGGTCCGTACTTCTGGGGAAGTACATGAAGCGGTTGCACTTCATGCACTTCAAGAGCAGGCGAACAGAGCACCTGTTCTTGAAGTGCATGAAGCGCGTCCGCGACTATTTCAGCAGCCGCGTCTCATGCACTTCGGGGAAAGGCCTTTGCAAAGGCATGTCCCCAGAAGTACGGACCTTACGGAATCTGGCCCTAGGACATAATAAAATGTGAGGAAGCAGTGAGGGCAGTGGCAACTCAAGACAAGGTGGAAAGCATTTTACAGTTCAGAGCCATTGCACCATTTACTTATGATTATACTGTGTTTTCAATTAAATATAATCTAGAATTCATCCACATTTGTGTTTTTCTTGTGTGGACACTTCAGTTGTGGTAGGTGAATTTTAAGCAAAAACATGCTAGCCTGCTAGTCGTGCATATACCTGAAAATATAATTTTTTGCAGTGCAGTAGAGACCCAGGGAAAGGAATAAGATCTAGAAATATGCTGCAGCGTGATGCAACACAGTGATATAGTCAGTTCTGGCTCCTTTAATTTAATTTTACATACATGTCATGGTCTACATTGCTTAACATTAGTCCCTCTTTTTGTAAGACTTTGGTAATTAAAAACCTTCCTTCAAGCAAGAAAGAATAAAACACACTTTGTTTAAATGAATAATTGGGTGATCTTGAAGTCTAACATAACATGGAATGGATCAGTCAAAAGACTGCAACACTATTATAAAGTGCTTTTTATTTGGCTTTTCAAATTTTATTGTATATTGTCTGTTACATAAAAGCAGCAACAGATAAAGAAATAGAAGCAGCAGCTACAGATAATTTGACAACTACAGCTCCCTTTTCCATAAAAGGAAGAAGTTAATTATTCAGATAGATATCAAAGATTCATAGTGTAATCCAGAAAAGACACAGATGGCTGAACTGACACATAATAAGTGGGTGTGTATGCATCTCTCTCTTAAGGGAATGTCCAATGCTTTTACAAAATACTTTTGTTTCCATCTAGAAGACTGGATAGAATGAAATAATATCCTCTATTCCTGGTGCAAAGCACTGTGTATAACATATGTAAAATAAATAACACGTATAGTTAACAATACAGGGGCATAATGCAGAGATGAGTTAAGATGCAGTGGCGCACGAGGCAGATAAGTAATTAGTGCAAAATCTCCTTCCAGTGCATATCTAAAACATGCTGTAATGGGAAGGGACTGTGAATGGGCCCCCTCTCCGTGCTTGAGCCCTAAGCAGAAGCCTAGAATGTCTTGTGCATAAGCTAAATTTGGCATAAAGCATCTGA
Source organism: Pipa carvalhoi (assembly GCA_021901965.1). Classification (NCBI taxonomy): domain Eukaryota; kingdom Metazoa; phylum Chordata; class Amphibia; order Anura; family Pipidae; genus Pipa; species Pipa carvalhoi. The sequence continues at coordinate 1,498 of JAKJJM010044657.1, forward strand.
TAGCCTACAGTAGAGTTTGTGGGTTCTGCTGAACATTGGCCTAATAGATGAACATATCCATAATCAACTACTGTTAACTGTACAGAACATTTACAGGTAAAAGCCATAAAAAAATAATTTTACAAGCAAGGTACATCTTAACAGGTTGACAGGTCTACTGACAATTGTTTAATGACTAATGGGGCAACAATCATCCTGACTGAAATACATTTTTCCCTGCAGGGTCAGTATCATCCAAAGCATAAAATATGGTCCACTGTTGACCTGTATTAGAGAATATGTGTGGTTTTCCAGCAGGTCGCATACCGCTTACCCAATGAGTGATCCAGTTGCTTAGTGGATTGTCTGAATGGCCAATTACCTGCACACTATAGATAAATGTACATTTACATCAGTTCAGTACACAACTCTGCAGCCCAGCTGCCAAACGTAACTTACAAACATATTTTTATGCTAATCTTTTCAGTACAATTTGCATTTTAGTTTTCTTTTGCTCTTTCTCTAATGCATTTTCCTATCTTCAGAAACATAACCTGCACAAACAAGGCAACCTTACTAATAGCCATGGGTAATTAGGATAACTAAACTTGGTGGAACTGTGTTTCTTTCCACATCAACTGCTTCCTGTTTTATGAAGTGTTTTACACTCTCTCACAGTAAAACTCCTGCTCAGAAAACAGGAAGCTGTTGTCAACAGTGGAGTAGATACGTCTCTGATGGCTCTGTGACAGGCTGTTATGATGAGTTTGTACGTCGTTGTCATCACAGAAAAAACAGGGGGGTAACTGCATGGTCTGTCATTGACCAAATGACTATCCAATGGTATCAAAGTGTGTGACTTCATACTTCACAATCACATGACAGCAAGCGTAGAGGCTATAAAAGCTGAGCTGCTGGCTTCTGAGACAGACTAATAAGTGTCCGACAATAACAGGACACACTTAAATAAATATTACTAATTGTTAAAAAAAATTGTGTGGTGGGTCCAACAAATGATGATAGGTATCTGGGGGATGCTAAACAATGTTCTGTGAAAATGGTATATATTTATTATTACAGATTTGCTGTGCATAACCTTGTCATTTTTTTAAACAGATGATATGACCTATCATCATACAAACAGGCTGAACTGGATGGACTTGAGTCTTTTTTCAGCCTTATAAACTATGTTACCTTGGCATCAGAGTCTCAGGTGGGCCCAAGATGCTTCAGTTCTGTACTGTTCATATCCCTATTCATTCCTTAGTGCTCACATATGCATACAATGTAGTTGTGTTTTACTTTGAATCAATGTCCTTTTGGCTATAATGTCTTAGTTGAGAGGGCAAAATTTTTTGTAAAAAGTTTCTATTGGTCTTAACTGGCACGTCTAGTAGACATAGATAACCAACATATTTTTCTGCAATATAACTATGGACTGAAAGAGTTTTGCTACAGCTCAGTTTAGCTAGAAGGGTGGCATTTTAAAATTACCCAGTAGCATCATGACTAACTATTGACTGGGATGTTTGTTTAAGAATTATTTTAGCCTGTACTGGACCTTTTAAAGGAGCCATGTCTAGTGCTCCATCTTGATATTTGAATATAACATAATAACTCTGTTTGCCTGTTCTTGAAGTGCATGAAGCGCATCCATGACTATTTCAGCGGCGCGCCTCATGCACTTTGCAGAAATGCCTTCGCAAAGGCAAATACGGAGACATTTGCCGCTTGGAAAATCTGGCCCCATATGTTTTAGCCTATTGTCCTGCAATGTTTTTCCAGAGGAAGGCAAAAAACCCATGGAGTAATAGTCGATTATCCTCATCTTAGGAATATATCCCAACTCCAAATATCAGAATAATTCCCTGGATCAAGATCCCACCTCCAGTTATCTAGGACCCATAACTTCTAATGTTCTTTCACTTAAGAAAGGCATCCAGCCAGCTTTTGAACTTTTTAATGGAATCAACTTAAATATATCTCTATGATGTAAATATTTCCCTATATATGTAAAAGAAAGAATTTCAGGCTAGACCCTTACCCTACAGTTAATTTAAATGAGATGTTATTTTACTGATAAACAATGCTTATATAAAATAAAAAATGTCATGTTATATCCCTGCAGTTTGAGTTCATAACTCCATTGTAGCTGCTAAAGTTTGATTATGTTTTCTGTTTTTGCAGTTAATACAAAACAGTCTTGAGAAAAGGATTAACAAATTATATTAACATCTGCAGTTTTATTGGTTGTAAAACATTAAAATAGGTTTTATAATTGAAATGGAAAAATGCAGAGGCTTTATAATGGAAATTTAACTTAAATGACTTTACAATGTTTCACAGTTCTCTATAATCAATAGTTTCAACACTGTCTATACCTGCTAAGATCATAGTTTTCACTTTAATAATAGTTTAGTTTACTTTGTAGCGTGTATGAAATGAATATTTTTCAAAGTGCTGGCATGGCACAGTGCAAACTAAAATGTTGATGATTTTTTTAGTTAATGTGTTATGTTTATTACAGAAAAGTGCTGTGCTTTAATGCGTTTATAGCTGTACTGTTCTAGGTTATGGAAATGCTTATTTAGCTACACTGGTTACTTTATGGCATATACTTCCTAAAATAAATCTATTTTCCACAGGATGTAATTTTTTAATTTCATATGTTATCACACCACCCTATCTGCTATAGAAAATTTTGCTCAACTGATATAGTCAGCATATTATGGGTGCAATGACATGCATGCATGCTGCTGAGTTAAGCAAGACATATTTGCTAACAACGCTTTAGATGTATTACAGTCATTTTAGATGAATGTCTTTGATCAGTTTCCAGTCTGAGCTGAGGTCAGAAATTGATAGAAATAGATATGGATGTATTTGCATTAACTGTTAGATTTGCATCCACTGACTGCATATTTAAGTGAGATGGGAGTTTTGCAACTCTCAATGGATTTGATTTTCACTGTAAATTAAGTATATTCACACCATATCCTAGCACAGTAGTCAGTTCACACTATAATGCAAGAAGGTTGCATGGGCACTCTATATATAAGTTCCTGCAAATATCGTCCTTTGCATTTCCACAGATCACCTCCTTGGATTCTGGAACAGGATGTGATTAGGCCCATAGTCTTATCTCATTTCTGAGTCACCCCATCTGTGCATGCGTATGTGAGTAGTGTTTCTGTGTAGCTAACTGTTACCCTACATATGGTTCATCATCTGATGGAGGAAAACAGTCAGTTGACCAAAAATATTGCTTAAATATGGTGACTCCCCTCAACAAAACCTCAGTTGAAGGGTTAGGGCGAAATTTACTAAAGTTGAAAATGTTTTTTTTTTGTTTTTTTTTTTAACTTTTTCGGCCATTTCTCGGCCATTTTTCACCATGAAAACGGGCAAAAAATGGGGGCGAAATGGTTGAAAACATAATTTTTGACCTTTTCGCTTGTTTTCGTGGTGAAAAATGGGCAAAAAAAATTCAAAAATAATTTTCGACTTTAGTAAATTTCACCCATATAGTGTATTTTTGCTCTTAAAATAAGTATCAACTAATATATCCAAAGTAGATTGGCTGCTAAGTGGTAACAAACACTACATACAAAGAGAGAATAAATTACCCCAACAAAGCTGACCAATTAATTTAGAGGAGAGGACAGAGATCTACTGAACAATAGCAATAATGACTATTATAATCCATTACATGCATATGCTTTACATAGTTTTAACAGAAGGCAGCATTGGTGCAGCTTGTTCCCTAATCACCAGTTCTATATAATGCCCCAAATTGGTTGCTCCTGTCTCTAGCTGGTAACAGTTTAGCCAGTTCTTGTCCATGCCCTACTTTTTCTTGTCATCCTTTTACTCTTATCCCTTATCTAACATTGGCAGCTTACTGCAAGATCTGACCTTTTGCCTGTTTTAAACAGCAACAAGGGAATTCATCAAAAGAGGCAAACTTTACAGAGGTCTAGTAATCTATAGCAACCAATCAGAAATGGTCTTTTATTATTATTGCTTCCTTTTACCAGAGAATGTTGACTTCTGAGTGGTTGTTATGGGTTACTAGACCTCTGTACATGATTGCCCTTGTTGATGAATTCCCCTGTTTGTGCTTTGCTAACAATGTACCTCAGAAATCTCATAGCTTGTCTCATTGGCTGTGTTATTGTTTGTTAGTCAACTCTCTTGATGTCCATGTTATTATCCCAGCCTCTTTCTTGTTAGTATTTCCTACAGTCAGTCTGATTGCCTTCCTTATTCTTGGTCTCTGCATTTGTTTTCTAGTTTCTTTTTCCTTTACTGTGTCATAGCCTAGTCTTGTTTAGTGTGTTCCAATTCTGTGCCCCATTCTCAGCCTGTATAGTGGTTCTTACCCTGGCCTGTTTACTGAACTTACTACTACTTCTCTGTTAGCTACAATTGTCTTTTCTGAGCACTTGACTAAAAAAAAAAAATCACTAAAAACCGATGACTTAAAAGTGGCATATTTTGCAGTGTCTTTCTATTAGGTTCACTTTTCATTTCAGATCGACTGTGGCTAAGTGAGATGGCCAACTCCATAGGTAATAATAGTTTATGCTAGCCTGAGGCAGACAAATTCTTTTGGACAATAACATTTGCACAGCTTTGTAAATAGACAAAAACAGCAATATATGTTTTTCCTGTGTTAACTAGTCCAAAAAGCTTTTTTACTTTTAGAACTAGCCTCCTTTAAAATAAGAATGGAGATAATGGAGGTAATCTGTCATAATAGAGCTATAGTCATTGCGAAGTCCAAACGGAGAGAAGAAAACTGTGGTAGCGCAAAGGGAAATACAAGAACAAAGGGGGGGGAGCCCTAGTGCATTACCTCAAAAAATATTTATAAAAATATAAAAATATGCCAAAAAACTTATTCCAAAAAATAGAAAACACAAAGTGAATAAGTGATAAATTAATTGAAACGGGGACAAAAATCAAAAGATCCCCTAAATGAAATCCTGATAATCAAAAGGTGTTCTAAAAAACACTCCAAAGTGTGTTGAGTGAAAAGAAAAATTCTCATATATTAAAATAAGTGCATAGTGAAAACCACTGCCAGTGGAGAACACAGCATCCCCCCTCAGGGTAAAGAACTCACCAGATATAAAGATGAGTCTGACTTTAATGCAATGATATTCTTGCTGCTTGGTACATCACATAGGAAATCAATCTGTCAGAGAGATTCAGAACAAGAATTCACTCATGGTACAATAAAAGTATGGAAAAATATTTTTTTAATAATCAAATGGTACTCACAAGCTAAAATAGCATAAAAAGGCACAGAGTATGTGGTCTTTAAAAGTCCTTAACGCGTTTCACCATTTAGAGTAAACAGCTTCCTCAGGAGGATGTCATCAGTAGGTCAGCATTGAAGCAAATGCGAGGTACGAGCACTATTTCACTGTATCCACTCGTTACGAACAACGATCACATGGTGTGGTGACGTCAGACTTCCAGGAAATGGTGCTGAAACGCATATGCATTCCAGCAGGGGGATAGGCCATGTTGTCATTGCCTGATTTGTCACATCCTTCATCATTTCTTGAATAGTTGCAAGTAACACTGGGCATATCATCAAAAGGCAAAATGAGAATTCACCACTACTGCTATACATTTCTGTTTAGTTTTTGCCAGGTGGGCTATTTTTATAGAACAGTGTGATTTTTAAGCAGAATGACAAAAGTGTTAACCTTTAACTAGAGACCAAGGGGCTTATTTATGTAAGAATAAACAGTCGCATGAAAGTCCGAATTCACATTCATTCACCACTTCGCAGTCTTCAGGTATTTAGCAAATTCTGCAATGTGGAGAATTCATGTCTAATTTGGACACTTATGATGGTCGTGGACTTGCACAACTTTTTGCTTTACTTTGCATTCATGTGCACAGGTAATTCAGTTCTTCATCAAGCATCACAGTCTGCCTAAGTACTGAATTTGGCAAGGCATACTGTGTCGAATTTGCCACTTCAAAGTGGTGAAGTAAGCGGTTGATGGCAGGGCTCAAATGTTGTATAACATGACTGTTCATTCAAAAGTGAACATAAAAAAAGTATTGAGTAGGAAATTCCTACCTTATGCAAAGAGATGGGATATCTAGCGTAATCATAGAGGAAGAAAGAACCATCTGGAATCAGTAGTATTATGCCAGAAAGCTGGATATGCGTACACAGAAAATGACTCACACATCCTCATACTGTAGCATTTCTGCTGAGCAACTTACCATAAGTTACTTAACTGATGAAAACTGTTTAAAAAGATATTAGTTCAAATCACAAAAAAAGATAAAAGATTTCAATTTCTTAAGCATGGTTAATATTGGTTTGTTTCTTGAATTCGTTTTTTAAATGTGCTGGTTGTTTTTGCATTCAACATACTTTTTTAGTTTGCTTCTTTTAAAAAAAAAAAAAAATAAATAATTTGATTAACCAAAATTCCACAGTGTTATATATTTTTGTTTTCCATTGACATTTACCATTATTTTTTTACCTTACATATTTTTTCTACACTGGCCCAAAGGAATGAATACAGTAATAAAACATTGCAAAGGATAAGACAGGCTGAGACAATGGAAAATTAGTACCCCAACCTGTGTCTATAAAGTTTGATATTTAGCTTTAAAATAGGCTTTTAGGACATGCTTCCTATTTGTATTATCTGAAGCACCATAGAAAACAATGGGACTGGGTGAGGTATGTTTAACAACATGGCTTCTATTAGTAAAGAAAAAGACATACACAAAGCAATACAATTCATGAATTTAACTTTGAAAATAGCATTTGTATAAGTACAGTATTTGAATAACTGCTATGCCTATCCAAATGGGAATTTTTATTTTCTTCTGTTACTGGTCTTTTAAGGGAACTTACATTCTGCGATCATTGTGCAATTTTATTCCAAACAATAAGACTGTTGTAATATAGAGGAAGTGTTTCAATGAATTGTATTACTCTGAGATCAGTTGTCATGTATGGTGTCAGACATACAGTCCTTGAATGTGATCCAGGAATCAAGTCAGAGACATTTTAGCACCAATACTCACTTCTTGTCAGAAAGATGCAGGTCTCTGAAAGAGGCTCTGACAGCTGCAAACATCCATTTTTTTTATTCAGTTATTTTTTATATCCATTGCACATTATTGTTAGAGGTAAAAATATTACTATATCCATTGCACATTATTGTTAGAGGTAAAAATATTACTATATCCATTGCACATTATTGTTAGAGGTAAAAATATTACCGGCTAGTATGTTTGCAGAAGTGCAGGTTGCACATGTTTGGCCTTACTGGACAATGAAAGAAAGATTGGTGAAGGAGGAAGAAGAACTGGTTTACATAAATGGGGATTTCTGTAGGTTAAAGAACCAGTAACACACAAAAAAAAATAATCAAAATTCACATTTGGATTGGCTTGGCAGTTATTCAAATACAGCACTTGTGAAGAGGTTATCTTCAAATTCATGAATTTTGGCTTTCTGTCAATTATCTTTACTGATAGCAGCCATGTTGTTAACCAGACCTCACTCAGTCCCAGTGTTTTCTATAGTGGTTTAGATAATACATATTCAGGAAGTGTGCTACAAATCCCACTTTTTAAAGCTAAATAGCTAAATGTTTTACTTTCTATAAACAATTTAGAATTTTGGAAGCACAGACTGAGGAGGTTAGTCTGTAAAGTGAGAATTTGACTGTTGAATTTGCAGACAATGGATACCCATTATAAAGTCGCGACCGCAACAATTTTTTTTAAAGTTCCAGCTTTGACATTTCCTTTATAAAGTTGTGACTGCGACAAAATTCTCATTATAAAGTCGCGGCTGCGACAGTAGCAGTCTATTGCGACTGTCTTTACCCGGTGAATTCGGACCTTTACACAACAATTCAGACTTTACAGAATAACCCCCTGAATATATTAAATTATTTGAATTATATTAAACTGAACACTCCAACAATTATTTGTTAAAATATGCAACATTGTAATATATTTGGGTTAGTTCAATTTTAATTTATATTGGTTTCTTTACATAAGCCTTTCTTTCACTGACTTCCAGAAGCTCAGTTGTGTTTACTTTAGTCAGTGACTAGATTGACAGATTTGACTGTCATGAACAGTCAATCAGGTTTTTTTTAGGAGGCTCACTCACATATAGAGGGGCTGACCATTCCCCATAGCATGTGCAGTACAGAAGTTTTCAGTATTAAGGTTGAAGTATGGCCTTTATACCTAGTACCAAAACACAGTAAAATAAAACCCACTGAATAATTGAATAGCAATTAGGATAGATGCTGCAGACTGCACATTTTAAAGTGGTCCAGATATGGCATAGTTCTATTGCAAGACTAGCACAGAAACATGCTTTTTTTAGGGCATATTTTATGTATATATTTTATTGTATCCTTATTTAGTTATCTATATTTAGTATTTTGTATTTATTGACCTGTGTTTCAGCACATTGGTACAGCTCTTATTACATTCCTGTCTGTATATGTAATGTCTTCCTCCCATTTAGACTGTAAGCTCTACGGAGCAGGGACCTCCAACCTCATGTTTCATCCACTTACGTACGTTCATCCATAGCACTTAAGTGAACTATCCTTGTGATACCACACTTGTACTGTTTATTGTACTTTTCCCATGTCAGTATTGTATTTGTGTTGTTAAATTGTACAGCGCTGAGTAAATTTGTGGCGCTTTATAAATAAAATTATACATACATACAGATTTACTGAAGGGGCAAAAGCTCTGTTTACCCTGTTTCATTTGGTTTGTCCAATTTTTACCAATTTCATAAGATGGAAAATAAAAAACACTGAAAAGAAATCTAAACAGATTTCTTTCTTTTAGTTTTTAAAGCATTTCACCTCAATCTTGATTAGACTTTGTGATTTTACTTCACAGCTGTGAATAGGTCATGTCAGGAGCAGTGCAGTAGCGTAGCGTCTGTTTGTAGCGCCCGGGGCGGTCTGCAAGGGGGGGTGCTAACGGAGAATAGTGATGGCGCCCCCTCCCGCTTGGTGCCCCCCCCTCGGCGCCTGCCCCTAGGAGCGGCCCTGAATGCCTGCATAGGCAAAAATGCCGCCTCCCGGGGCATGCCGCCCAGGGCGGACCGCCCCTCCGCTCCTCCACGCTACACCACTGGAGCAGAGAATAGATTTATCATACTACTGAGTAACATTGCTTTTAATATGCTGATTTTCCTTGCTTTAGTTTTATACTAAAAGCAAAAGTTGCTAGATCTTTCCCTTTAATATTAATCTATTAATCTAAAGTAGGTATGGAAGCAGTTCCTCACCTTTCATGGTAAACTTCTATAATATACATGCTATAGGACATTGCCAGCAGCTGTCTGAAAGTGAACCTCCTACAAAATCACGATTGGCCTTTTAAGATAGTCAAATCTGTCAGTCTAGTCACTGCAGGGCCGGACCAAGGTTTTTTGGTGTCATAGGAGGAGTAATGAAAATGCGCCACCCCCACCTGCATAATCCCACTCTCAGATTCTCAGCCTGCTGCACCACTTAGTAGACTAGTAGCGCTTCTATGCAGAGGCGGCTCAATGATCTGTTTCTTATCCTCTGTGCGCTGCTCTGTCTGGGAGCTCAGGGGATTAGAATCAGATCATCGCCACCTCTGCATAGACGTACTAACAGAGTGCAGGCGTCTTACTCCTCAGCGCTCCTAGTAGGATGTTATCCTCAAGCGCACCCCCTGACCCTGCATAATCCCCATAGGCACGCGCAGGTCATTTCATTAGGGTGTGCCCCCAAAGAAAAAATTCTTAAGGATAAAGTTTGTCCCTATCCCCCTCCTTGCTGTCCCCATCCCTGCTGATTTCCTTCCCCTGCTGCCCCCCTCCCTGATGATTTGCTTCCCCACTTCCCCTTCTGCCCCCCTTTCCCTTGAGCTACCTGCCCCACAACACCCCCCATTCCCCATACTGTGCTGCCCCCACAAACATCCTCTTACTCTGTGCTGCCCCCACAACCTCCCTCCCATTCCATGCTGACCCAACCCAACCCCTTTTGCCATACTGCAGTACCCTACAACACCCTCCATTCCCCATACTGTGCTGCCTCACCCACAAGACTGCCCATTTCTCATACTGTGCTGCCTGCTCCACAACTCCCCTCCCACACTGTGATGTCCCCACAACCCCCCTTCCATTCCATGGGAGGGGCCACTCCTTCTTACTACCTATTCCATACCCTCTGAAGGAGGGGGGCACTATCTTGGTGCTCACCCCCTCATTTAATCTATTCCTACCTCTTCTCTGGCCCGGCTCGGTCTGTTGTAGCACTTAACGCTGCAGCGTTACTTTACCCAGCACTGCTTTAACTTTCTGCCGATCACAGGAAGTTATAAACATTGTTGAGGGGAGGGAGAGAGGAACACTGTAGCGCTACAGCAGACAGAGCCAGGCCACGGAAGGGGTAGACAGGGATAGGGAAAAGGAGGGGGAAAGTACCAAGATAGCGACCCCCCTCCAGCAACGCCGTAAGCGGCTTCTTTCCCTGCCTATCCCTCAGTCCGGTCCTCAGTCACTAACTAAAGTAAACACAACTGAGCTCCTGCAAAGGAAGTGGGTGAAAGAGGAGTGGCCTATATAAAGAAATAAATATAAATTCAAATCTAATGAAAAATAAGTAGCCCACATATATTATAATCTTGTATAATTTAACAGCAAAAATTACATGTTGTAATTGTGTTGGACAGGGGCATTGGGGTAGGAGGTAGGGGAAGGGAAGCGGCTCCTAGGCATTCCTGCCTAACGCTGTGGGAGTGTGGGGGATAGGAGCTCCAGGGACCCCTTCATTTGAATTAAACATGCCCCCCTACCCCAAAGGGATACTCTAGGGGAGCTTAGCATTGCAGCGATAGCAGCAAGTATTGCTACAGCACTTAGTATAACATTTAACACTTGAGTTACCACTGTGATAAGGATTATTGCAGTGGTAACTAATCGTTACATGTGATTTCAGCTGTTTTTTCAATTGATTTCGGTTCTTTTTGATTCAAATTTGTTTTTCCAGCTTTTTAATAACTATCCAATAGAGGGAAAAGAAATTCGATGGAAATGAATCTAATTTAATAAAAAAAAAAAAGGCTGAAATGAAGTTACTGATGTTTTATAAATTTCCCCCAAAGGATAATTGATCAAAGTGTGAATTTGCCAAGTGTAGCCTTCTCTTCAACAGAAGTGAATTCACTATTCTTTATTAATGAAACACTGGACCCTTAGCAAGAAAGAGAATGTCTATTTGACATGTAACTAGGCATAGTCAAAGATTAGCAGGATATGTAATGATGTAAATTCTAACAAGCAAAGTAAAGTATGTCATTTTCCCATGATTCACATGCAGAAAATGGAGAAAATGTCACTGTACCTGAATCTTTCTTAGATTAATATCAAAATGCAATTAATAGGCAGGACTGAATATAAGGAAGGAAAATGTCAACATTTTGTCACATTTTGGTTGCCACTGTTGTTGCAGTACTGGTCTCCTACATTACAAGTGTTATTCATATTCCTTTCTATGCAACAATATTCGTAACTAATGTTGTCACTTGATCACTATATTTTTTCTTTGTCCTTTGAGTGTACAGATGCCTTACACCAATTTATAACCCTGTCATCAGCCCCCTACTTTACCACTTTGATCTGGTAAAGGTAAACCGCCACATTTTGCATAGGCGAAAGTCGCATGCATGTGCGCACAAAGTGGTGCAAAGAGGTGCCCAAATCTGCTTCTGTCGTAAGCTCTCAATTAGGATATTATTCGCCATATAGCAGAGTTTGCTGAATATGAAAATTTGCAGAATGTGCAAATAGATGCAAATTTGCACCTTTACTCAACTATTTATAATTGAATTACCCTCAGAAAAGGACCACTATTTTGTTAGTGTAAATATTTGTATTATACACAGTACACACAGGAAGTACATGGAACTTCCTGTAAATTATAACCTTATAAAATGTTAGTTCTGACATCAGAACTATATGATTATAACTTAAAGCAACCATCACTCCCCTTTCCTTTTAAATACATAATTTTGAAACATGTTGATGCTTCATCTTCTTCAAGCCACTTCTCTTAATTGCCTTTGCATCCCTCAAACTGCCACTGTACCCTTCCTGTGAGTAAACACTACACGGGATCATTACTGCAACACAAACATTTAACTGATTCAAAATAACAAATTATATAAAAAATATAGAGTGTTGCCAGAGACTTGATAAAGGAAGGTCAGAACTCTTGAAAGCATGTCTATCTAAACTGACCGTTAGTCCAATAAAAAAGGTTTCACCAAGGATCGCAATACTCATGTTTTTTTGCATCTGTGGACTAACACGACCACTCTATCCAAACTTTAAAAATATATAAATATAATATTAACTGGTTCTTCTGCACTAATACTGTCTTGTGGGTAACATGGCATCATGGGAATGATAGCTTTTCTGATTAAGCTACAGTATAACACTACTACTTTAACCTAAAGTGCTTAAAATGTGTTTCAAGGTGTAAGATGTCTTTATTTTGTTTTGTAAAACTACCATGTGTATTATAAAAGATAATATACCCCCTGCAGCTTTTATATGATCATTGAACTCATCAGTATCTCTTCTTATTCTTATAAATTATAGAAAGGGGTACATTATGTTCTATATCACCCTCCCTTGGTTCTGTAACAGCTAAGACTGTGGTTGGGCAGTGGATTGTTATAATGCAGAGCTAATAGTAAACAATTACATTGCTCAGGCTAGTTTACTTCTATATCCTAAAAACAAGTGTTACTTATCGTTTTCACTAATTTCCCATAATAATAAATAGCTTTCATTGACAATATGGGTTTATGTATTGCAGCAAAATAAGGAAGAGGGAGAAAAACAATGATATTATTATTATTAGTTAAATAGTTAGGTAGGTTGTTGGTCCATGTATATGCAAACAACTCATTTGATAAATACCCCTTTATATGTGTAGCTCTGGGTACATTAGTATGCAAAGAGTTATTGAATATTACATAAGCTTTCACATGAGTTACAACTGATGGGTTTCTATTTAGTTTATATTTGAAAGAGCTGCACATTGTATGTGCATTATACTTTCTATTCCATCATCTTTAACATTAGCACTTTGGTTTAGGTGGGATAGATTTACGTTGTGATTCTCTGCTGGTTATATTGTGGCAGATTTTTTAAAAAACCATTGGATGAAAGCAAGTTCATTCAGAATTGCCAAAGTATGCAGCAAAACTGAAATTGTTTGGTGTCTTTGCAATACATTTTTATTGTGTATTTAATTACTTAATACAGTTCAGATTAATAATGCAAGATAATGCTTACTTGTTGACACTTCTCTGTTACAGAACTGCATTTGAAACAAATACTGTCACAATTAAAAGCAGACCTATGTATTTAAAGGAACACTGTTTCCCCATTATTATCAAGGCTCATAATATGTGTATATATAGACATAACTTTTACATTGATAAATGCAAGTTCTAAAATCCTGGATGGTTTATATTGATTGGACAGTTATAAATTCCTTTGCACCATTTTGTTATACCATTTGCTTGCTGCTGATTAGACTGAATTGTGCCTGTTTAGTGATCTGCACACTTATTGATCATTCTGATCTACGTTTATAATCTGTGAAACTGAAGTGCTACAATGATACATTATAAAACAATTTTTCTAAAATGAATGTTATATTTATAAACTATTTTACTTACAAACATGGATAACTCAGCATAAATATGTATTTTATGGCTATTAATGTAAAGAGAATAATGCTCCTTTAAAAGAGTAGCAACTGAAACTTTATACACCTAGGGCGAAATTTATTAAAGGAGAACTATAGTCAGATTACATCTTTACATATGCAGTACTATACCTTAGTGAGAAGCGTTTCCCCCCATTAGATGTTTCATGTG
>JAKJJM010044661.1:0-11364 GCA_021901965.1 Pipa carvalhoi
CTCCTTTCATAACAAATTTTGTCAACAAGATAATGCGTGACATGCTAACCTGTAATATAAATATATATATTTCTATAAAAGGGGAGGGAGGGCGGGATCTGCTCTTCTTCCCTCACTACTGAACTATGTTAGAATGATGTTCACTTTAAAATTAATTTTTTAAAAATGTAGAACATTTGGAACTAATCTTTATTATTTGTCTTTTTTCTTTTGCTTCATATGTTCTGGTTGTCTGGGTCACTGACTAAGCACACGCAGATAGATTTAAAGGGGATAGAAAGTCAAATACGATTTTTAATATTTTATTATTTGTCCAAAAACATTTTTAAAATGCATTGTTATTTTTTTTTTTGCTATAATTTTTTTCCAGCTACATTCTTAATTCATCTTGCTATTCTCCCTTACATTTAATCCTTTAGTCAGTTTTTAGAATATTTCAGAATTGTTACATTGTTGTAATCTAAATGGTGGAAAAAAGCAGGTATGGGACAGCACGCCTGGACCACCCATAAATCCAGGTGAATCCCTGTAATTAGTGAATATGTTGGTACCAAAAGTCAGGGCAACGAAGGGCTTCAGGTTGAAATACCCAGGTCAACATACAAATACAGTATTTGGCCTTTACTGGAAAGGATTTCCTGGGAAAGTAGTGATAGGCACTCTCTGACTGTAACTCACAGGTGCAATTTTTGGATCATTTAAACATACATAGCAAGCCCTACAAAGTAATACATTGTGTTGTCTATAGTTTAGTGTTCCTCTGAGGCTTAGTACTTCATAAATTATAATTTTTTATTTCAGATTTTTCAATTTACTATATGTTCCATCAAAATGTCCTTAAAATCACTGCCTGGTTGATAGACCCAAGCTACCAGATGACAACATACTAAACTATAAAAAATTAATTTAATTAAATTACTAATATTTCTTCTCTAAGTTTAAACAGCAAACCATGGCATTTAGACAATTCATGTCAGGTATCCACTTTAGTCACAATTTGCAAAAAAGTTTAGCCTTCATTTGAAAAGGAAAAAGGTGTGCGCAAAATCTAGAGCTATAACATTTGATTTATCTGTTCAGTTAGGCATCATGAACATTAATGTTTTAATCTGGATGTTAATCACTAAAGTAAGTACACATAAACTTGCATTAATTACATTTTTAATTTACAAACTAGATCACACAAATTGTACACACAAAAACTGTGATCTGAACTGAGAATATTTACAACAGAAGTTAGTTAAATGGGCCAGAGATGGTCAAAGTCAATTCAAATAATATAAATTATATTTGTGTTGTTTCTTGAGGGCCAGCATTGGTCTTAATAAAATGAATTGTCAGTGATCTCCAAAGCAGTAGAACTTCATATGAAGCAATGTTACCATTCACAAAACAATATTAATTTTACATTATATTTGGTGGGCATATGGAGAGGTTATTAAAGAACCCTGTGCAAGACAATGTTTGGAATCCCACTTTCAAAGCAATTACTAGCTCTGAAGAATAGACCTACATTAATCATAGGGGTCAATGTTAAGCAGCATTGATGGCAAAATGAGAACCTACTGGATTAGTGATGATTTTGTCTTTCTATTACAGACTCTGAGGCCTCTTTTTATCTGCAACTTAGTCAGTTCTACTTAGTGCGTCCAAAGTTTGTAGGAAAATACATTGCTTTTTTTATAGCATTTACAGTTACACGTGTATAATAAGAATATATGAATGTGAGGGCAATGGATTATAATGGGTGCCTTTATATGCAAGTGTCCTGTATTAAATATAAGCAAGTGGGCTTGAGAGCAGAATTTGGACATGGGCCCACTTGTTTTGTTGCCTAAACACCTATGCCTCCAATCATCACCATTCTCTAAATATGTAATAGTGAAGTTTTTGTAAATTCATTGCTGTATATACTTTGTGCCCAACAATAAGTTAAAGCATAGCAAATAGTAAAAAGATTGTTAAAAGAGAAACTGAACAGTTGGATTTGACAATACATTAATATATAAAATGTGGATGCATAGAAGAGAAACAGTGTAGAGAATCTTACAGGGTTCATTTTAAGCATGAATACCTAAGAAAAAGTTATTCCATGGTGCTTATTACAATGTAAAGAAGAGATTATAAAACAATAGAATATTCACTTGCTTGTTGTATTTGTAACTGAATTATTTTGAATGCATCATAAGTAATTGTTATAGTGTACTAGTATTCAATTACTGCAGATTATGGCTCAAACAATCTTATAAAAATCAAACATTTCATTTTGTATGAAGCAATACATAAAATACAATACTTGTATCACAATCGGGGCTAAAATTCTACAAGACAGGCTTTAAAATGTCCATAATATAAAAAACAAAAGAAAATGTGTCTAAAAGTACAGCGCCAAGACAATATATGATAAAAAATAAGTATATGTATAGATAAAGAGGAAAACAATATACAACAAATGAATAAAAATAATGAATGTTAAAAAAATCTCTAAAAAAAAGTTCAAATGTAAATAAAACAGTTCAAAATAGGTATCTGCTGCTGCAACAAAAAAGGTGAACCTATTGTGGATGCCTTGTATCAGTGATGAATCCAAATATCCAAAAAGGAATAGCTGTGGGAGCGCAAGATAGAATAGTAAAAAGAAACGCAAAAAGACAAGAGAGGCCCCTCTAAGTGTGATCCGTTGGTACTATGTAAAAAACACCTAACACGTGTATTGTATGGAAAAAAGCAGGCATGGTAGGATATGGGGTATCCCATATCCTATCACGCCTTTTTCCATACAACACACGTGTTGAGGTGTTTTTTACAAATGTCTAACCTGCAACAACATATTTCTTTGTGGAAATTGTTTTTATTTTAACTACAGCATGATAAAAATACTAATGCTAAATTTAGTTTGCAGATTAATTTTTGTTCTTTCATACAGCACTCAGATTTGCAGTTTTATCCCTGAGACCAAATATAATCTTCAGACAAGTCTGAAGGTTGAGCATCATCTTCTATCCTTTTTCTCTCAGAAATTTTTTTTTGATGATGCAATTTTATTTAGTAATGGATACCAGAATTCTTCCATGGAGGTCCAGTAATAACTCATCACCCACTAAGGTATGCAAACTCAGGAGCAAGAAACAGACATTTAAGGAGGTGTCACTTAACACTTTTACTAATACTGTGTGTTCTATGGCTTCCTAAAATGCCTACTAAGGATGATGCATAGTAGAAGATATTAATGATTAGACACAGTCATTAAAAACTAGGCTCCTTGCACTTTACTGCATATGCCTCTTAGTAACAATACTGCTGTCTAGGTTAACCATACACATTAATATAAAGCAAGATTCTGATTCCTCCACATTTCCTCCATATTCTTATTGAACCACTAAGATATGGTAGACACGTGAAAAGCACAGTTAGAGACCTTAGTCATTCAGTAAGGAAATGTAGAGGAAAGAAGTATTAGATATGGCGGGGATGTAGTTTAATGCTCTTAACAACCTGTATTGATTTTCAGAGACAAAAAAAAATATGTATCCAAATATATATATGCCACACATAAACATCCACATATTTAGGCAGATACATTTAAGGATAAAAGAAAATCCCAATTTTTAAGACAATTGTAGTTGACTACAAAAGCTATCCTTACTGTTAACTATCAATGGTTATAGTTTCAACTGCTATATACATGAATCCTCAAAATAGAATTTTCTGCCATCTAGTGGTTAGTATTAGAAAAAATGAAAAACAGTTGACAAATGTCACCTCCAAAAATAGCAAGCACATAACCAGAGCATCACAAGTTTGAGAAGGAGAGATGATTAAAAAAACTTATTTTACACAAGCAAACAGAATGGATTTATAAAGCTAAGATGCTCATAACTTATGGTCTAAATTAATATATTGATCTTTGTTCTTTCTCCTAAACATTCAGACAATGGTGTTATAAAATAATATGCTGGTGTTCACAAGTGGCATATTTTTGGTCTGTCATTTTAAGAACGAACACTATACGTCCTGCTTTGTGAACCCTTGTGGACATATATTTTTATATGTATTGTGAGACATTAGATGTTTGTAAAATGCATAATTTTCTGTGATGTTTTCTAGCAGGAATATTTTTTGCATTCCAAATTGCATATGGAACCATCAGAAGTGACATCAAAACCAAGAGTAAATAGCTGTGAAAGCTAGAACATATTCTTTTTACTATATACAAGCCACCAGTCCTTAAAAAACCCATAACAAGAGGGAAAAACAAGTTGTACCAAACCCCCAAGAGAAACTTAAGATCTTTGGGAATTCTGTAATTGCAACTTAAAAAATAGGTGCTTGTGAGTGCATTATTGTCAGCTGAATAGAATGTAATTTACTACGCTATATATTATTTTGGTATTGTTTGAAGTTTATATCTTAAAGGTAAAACTGAGGGAAATTAATTAATTAAATAAAAGACCTGCCTTACATCTTTTCTTAAAGACTGTAAAAACAAAACATTTTATACCATTAGGAGTGCTACCCTATGCCCCACTTTTTTGTTGCTTTTTAGTTTTGCTTCCCCTTTTTAGTGGTATATTTAATCTGGGGTTATATGCATTCAAAGTGTAAAATATCATGTAGGTTCTTATGCATGGTGCCAAGTTAAATTTTTTATATTTTCCTAAAGACTACCAAGATATGTAAGTGCAACTGATGAAACACTTTATTTTTATACTCTAATTCTTACTACATTACTACTACACTAGAAAATGTCTTCTTTTTTTAAAAAAAATGTATGTAGTGTATATGATTTCTCAACAGGGGAGCATGACCACATTGACTGAGTTCACTTAAAAAATGTACAAGTTTATATAAAGTGTACATAATACATGCAACTTTTTACATAACATTTTTCCAGAGGTTGGAGAGAAAGTACATACCCTGAGTCTAATATACCCTAAGAAAGAGGCAGTAATAACTGCATGTCTTAATTGCACCACTATGAATTGGAAAAGGGTATATTATATGGCCTTAGGATTTTATTCTCTTTTGCCTTTTTACATGTAGATTGTGTTAATATTTAGTAAATAATCGTCCACAATTGCCATTTCATCTAGACACCATTTATTTTTTGTAACAAAAATGCACAAATACATTAAATTGGGTATTTATCACTTCATCTAGTGCTTGATGAGTAATTATTTAGAAATTGTATATTGCAGAAATATACTTCAACACAGCATTTGACACCATGTATTTCCAATCTTCTATTATTGATTTCACTTTGTTTCATAATCAAATAGCTTACAATAGGTAAAATCTATAAAGAGGAAAGATGATAAAAATAATCAAAATAAAAACTTTATCAATGTAAGTCTTTCTTAGCAATAGTAATCAGAACTTAAAAAGTGTTGAGAAGATTGGCTTTACTTTAAAGACTGAAAAATGATTTTCTCCTGATATTTGCAGACAAATTCCCTGTTGTCTAATAAAAAGGGGAATAAAAAAAATATCAGCATAATTAAAATGAAACCTTTTGCAATTAGACATACCCTAGCAACTGTTGTCATGGAAATACATTTCAGGTTCCTTTGGATGAAACAGAATCTTGCATATATGCTCCTATTTCTGTATAATTTCAGTATGTAAATTTCAGTTTGATGATCTATCAAAAATATGTGAAGTACTTACATACTGTATCAGTTATTACCATACCAAATGCTATGTTTTGATATTTCAAGTGCTGCTGATCTATACACATCACAGACATGTATTTCTATAAAACAAAGCTTGATTAGGATGGACTCGCATAATGAAGTATATTACCTAGATGTATGTTGATAAATAATGCAGCAGATATTGAAAAAATACACTCTATATATATATATATATATATATATATATATATATATATATATATATATATCTGTGTGTGTGTGTGTGTGTGTATATAGGTAAAACAAATCAGAGATGTCTGGTCAGCTATCATGTCCTGCATTTCATCCTAAGATAGTCATATCAGTTGAAGGAAACATTGCAATAAATCATTATTTTTGTATTAATTATATACATCTTTCGACAACATTTTTAGTATTTTTTTCAGGAGAGTGAATCCTATCTGACAGCTAAAGATTATGCTTTTTTGTTTATATAAATAAATGTAACACTTTCTTAAATGTCTATTTTGTCCTTTTTTGGTTTGATTACCTACATTAATCTATAATATGTACCCACCCTTTAACCTGACCTGTGGTTTAAAAATGAACCATTGAGTTGGTCTATTACTATGCCACCATTAATGTAATGTGTCATGTGATATGCAATAAGTATACTAGCCTATTTTGTGGTTTGTTCACTTGCTTTAATGATGAAAAGGACTTTTCTATATATGCACAAGTCCCTATATTTGTTAATAGAACTTCCTGTATTTTATATAATCTTCTATAATAATCTTATAAACAGTGCACTGTGACATCAGACTGCATCAAGTGCAATATTAGTTAAGGTGATGATTACTTGCCATAGGTTGAATTCAGTTCAACAATTAACAAGCAGCTTACAAAAATGGTTTACAGCAAAATTGTAGACCTGCATGATTTGTTTTTTTTTAGATCCTATATATTTGTTGATAAAACCTGTAATGACATTATTCTAGCACTGTCATGAAGGATTACCTAAATACAGGGGGCCATTGGAGCACATTATGTGGGCACAATATACTGTTTACACTATAATGTCCCCTTTTTTATTCAATGCCTGGGGACCCTAATGTACTTGACTGCTACCAGGACCACAGAGGCTAGTGAGGATGCCAGATGTTTTAAATAGGAGCAGAAGGAGGGTGCAGCAAAAACAGATAACGGGGTGGGAAAATACAAATTGGACATATGCAGATCCCCTATTCTAGACAAAACTGAAAATAAATAGACTAAAAAGCAGAGAAGAATTAGACAGGAGTAGGAACAGGTTTGGTGGAAATAATAACAAACAGATAAGGATGATACAACTCAACTGGCCATCTGAGACAAGCTGGTAAATATAAAGCAAAGGAAACCAGGCCAAGTATGGATCTGCTAAATGATGCAACACCCAGAAAGGGACAAACACAGCAAAGACCATCTTCAACTAAAAAGTAGCTGGACTACAACTTTCATCATTCTTTGCTAGTCTGTGAGTTGATAAACAAATGGTCCACGAATATTTAGGGGTATGGAATTTTAAATGTCGGGGGCGAAAAGAGAAAAGTGTTTAAGATGAGAAAGGGCAGATTTGGTGTGTGGTATGCAAATCTGGTTGCTATGGGAGAAGCGCAGTTGATGTTGAGGAACGTATGAGCATACGAGTGAGGAAATGTAGTATGGGACAACGGAGTGAAGTGCCTTAAATGTCAAAAAGAGTACACTGTAAATGATTTTTTTGTTTATGGGGAGCAAAGAAACAGAGGGAGATTGGGATAAAGGCTGTCCTTTCAGGTGAGAGAGGGAGAGAATTCTGGCAGCAGAATTCATAATTGACTGAAGTGGAGAAAGGTGGGAAGCAGGAAGGCCAGATAGAAGAACATTGCAGTAGTTCAAGTGGGATAGGACAAGAGCATGCAAGAGGGTGTTAGCGATAGCCTGAGAGAGAAAGGGGCGGATCTTGGCAATGTTGCAAAGGAAGAAACAACAGGTTTTAGCAGTGGTAGAGATGTGCTGAGTGAAGGAAAGGGCAGAGTCAAAAGTCACTCCAAGACAGCGAACAGAGTTTATGGGGTTGATGATCGCATCATCAACTAGAATGGACAAGGTAGGAGTAGGTCCAGGTTTGGGTGGAAATATAATCAATTCTGTTTTAGCGAGATTTAATTTGAGGGCCATCCAAGAGCAGTAGATAGTGTGTGATTGCTAATTTGCTGATTGCTAATTTTATAAAAAATCAAAAAGTAAGGTTAAAAAAAAAATAAAACTACTGACAGATTTACAGCTTTGGTAAAAATAGAGATACTTATTTGTACAGCTTTAGGTAAGGTTGGTTAAGTTCTGTGAATTAATTCTTGGAACTGTTTTATAAAACTAATATTTACTTGCTGAAAGCAAATTATATGATGTTCAGACATTGAGCAATACAAATCTTTTAGAAATTGTAGCCTACCAGATATGCACAACATTCTACTATCCACATCAGTTTTAGGTAAGCCATCATTTTTCTAATAATATGTATTCACAGGCTGATTATTAGTGTTGGTTGCTGTTGAAAATATAACCTCCAAGAGGAAAATGGAGGCTGAAAATTACCTGCCAAAATGGTTTATGCAACTGGGTAGTGTAATAAGGAAGCAATCAACAACAGGAAAAATTGGGAGAAATAGGGCATGATTCTTGGTATTAACGCAACTGCTTAGTTACGGAAAAGGTTACTAGGAAGGCAGAAAATTCTCTCTGCAGTTTTAACGTAATGTAGTGATATTACTGTGTAATTAATAATGATTAGATTTTAATCTTATATTCATTTGGATTTCATTAACCTTTCATTAAATGAAGGTCATTGACGCTCATGCTATCTTCGTAATGCTCTTCCAAATATCTTACAATTTAAACACAATAACTCTTTTTTATGATATTTTATATAAATGTATTATACTTTCATTTTATTATAATGCTTTGTATTTGGGTTTCATTGTTTCCTATCTGGGAAGATTATGCACTTTTTACATTTAATCTATATTAGGGATACAAATATCCAGCTCCAAGTGTGACATTCCCCAAGAATCCTGAGAATACTAATTTGCTCTCATGTTTTATTACAGTTAATGTATGGTTCAAATACAGAAAATTTTAATTCATTTAGCTTTTGATAAATAGAGCTCACACAAAATGTTGCATAGTAAGGGTAAGCTATACAGTATCTATAGAGGTATTTTGCTGTGGTTCCTAGAATTGTTCAACATGATTGTAGAACTATAGGAGGAAATGAACTATTTAGGCTCATACTGAAAATTAGTTTAATTCCTGTTTTGTTATATATGCTTGCAGCCCCTGCTTAGATATACAGCAGAATGGCAATTACAAATCACTATGTCACTACAACCAGTCTTAAAAAAGGCACAGACCCCTCTTTAGCCCCACGCTGTCAGTGCTTGGTACCCCCTAGACTCAATTCTGCACTGAATTTAGAACTAATGAACGTGGACGATTCCGTCATTGAAAACATTATGCAAAGTACTTGAAACTCCCTAAAAATTACTTTATCAAATTTAATATAGTAAATAAATATGTATGTATAAATGGTATTGGTTATTTATACAAATAATTGTTAAATATTTATAAAATGTAATTAACCACAATGAGCCTATTTATACATTCGAAGTCATGTTCCTTTGAAGGATACTCTTCATAAGTTCATTAGTGATTTTGGTCCAGTAAAATGAATCTCACTGAAGTAAAGACTGGGGTAACCTGTCTGTACACTCCAGGGGACTAATTGTTGGTTTGGTTACTAGAGCAAAGAAACCTAACCCTACACTTCTAGCTATGTGATTAGTTACTGTGCATATCACATAGTGCAGGGGATGTGTGTTTGCTGACACTACACTGTTTTTCAGTTATAATGGTGGTGCCTCTGAGTTTATAAAATTATAGTTTGAATGCATTGATATCATGTTGTTTGTATGTATTGCATTCGATGCAATTTGCATTATTCTGTCTATGCTGTCAGGATTGCTTTAATTATAGTGATTAGCAACATTTTTATTTTTATACTCACTTTCCAGGAATCAATATTCCCTTGCATTACTACTGCCACAGAAATATGAATAAATGTTTTCTTTGTTGTTTTCCATAATACATTTACAACACATGTGTCCATAATATGAAAATATCCTGACATGAGTGATAAGACAAATACCAAATACCAGGATACTTTTTACAAATCCACGTTTCATTCCAGTAAATTAGCACACATACAGTATTTGCCCTAAGCACCTTCAAATGCATCCTCTCTATTATTTGTCATTCTGCATATTGTAATCTGTTGTAAAAAAATATGTATGCTGATTGGTTCCCTTAACTGTGTGTTAACTAGCATAGCATTTGCTTGAATACTGCTTAATTATACCACAGAGCAGGTTGTGACTGTTGTGGCAATCTTTACAGTCTATGACATAAAGCAGCAAACACATGAAAAGCAATGTTATTACATGCAGGAATTGTAAGGCCCATGCATACTGCTTCTTTTTTCTTTATGGCAATTGACACAAACGAGACCATTGTACAGTAAGCATATGGCCTTACTCTTGGACATTCACCTCTGGGGAAAAACTGACAGGGGAAGAGAAATTATCAGTAAAATCGTGGCATAACACTGACTTTCTACTCCATTATTTAATTTGCAAGTCTCTGCTGTTTTCACTTAAGAGCAATGCCAGTATTTTATTGCACTGCAAGGTGATAAATTGCATCAATGCCAGAATAAGATTGTCCTTGCACCAGCAGAGTTCCAAATTAGAATGTTACATCTGTAAAAATACCTTAACACAACTATTAAAGGGGAATTATAGTGGTAAACCATAGGTACCAGATCGATCTGGGCAATGCACAGCCACCTAGTTTTACCAAAACTTGGGGGGGGGGGTTCTACGTAAGAGACATCACGTACATAGACCCAGAAGTGAGCAGAGCAGTGATGTATTCATCTGCTGAGGATCGTAAGATGAATACTGATCTAGATCAGGTAAGTATGGCATACCACTATAGTTCAATCCAAAATTATCCTCTCCAGCACTTCAGTATTAAGTTAAAAAGCAATCTTTAATAATTCATGTTAAAAAATAAGCTTAAGTTGGAAGTCTTCCTACTCTGTGTACATCCTATGCATTTTGCACTATGAGCACTACCTGCTGTGAGTTTAACAGGTAGGACTTGATATACTAAACTATTGTTGTGATTGATAATGACTGATTGTTTTGTGGATTATGTCTATGTTATGATTTGCTTTAACTTACCATTCTGTCTGAATTTAGGCAATCTTGCAGCATTTCTTAAATTATTGTGGTCCTTTAAATCTGTGGCTCTTATTGATCCCTTTAAACTTTTGAACTGTTAAACTTTATTTGAAGGACTCTCTTTGATCCACCCCATTCTAAGCATGTTACCAACTTTGTTACATAGTTTTCTTTCACAAATGTATCATATTCCGGTTTCTACCATGGAAAGATATCTATTTGACTATAATTATATAACAACACACAGTGCTCGGAGGTGGTTCTTAACAAGAACCCTATATAATGTATGTACTAAATGATGTTAAACATTAGAGATGGCCGAATCGATTCGGACGAATTGGAATTCGTTCCGAATTTCAGGAAAAATTCGATTTGGAACGAATCCGAATTTCATGCCGATTCGGTAGAAC
>JAKJJM010044676.1:0-17234 GCA_021901965.1 Pipa carvalhoi
ATAGATAGATAGATAGATAGATAGATAGATAGATAGATAGATAGATAGATAGATAGATAGGATATACAAAGATACCTTGAAGCATATTAGTAGTTGGCTCAAAAGTAAATAAATAACTGGAAGAGGACATTAATGGGTAAAAAAATAAGAATTACTTAAAAAAGTGATATGAGTAAAAATGAAAAGATATCTATTAATAATAGTAAACTAGAAAAAAGTCATATCCCATCCCTTGATCAAATATGTCCACTAGTGATTATCACAATTTCTACCACATGCAAGAAAATCAGCTCTGAGGGGGTCATTCTGTAAAGTGAGAATTTGACTATTTAATTCGCAGACAGCAGATTCCCATTATAAAGTTGTGACAGCGACAATTCTCCCATTATAAATCGCGACTGCGACAATTTTTTTAAAAGTTCCAGCTTTGACATTTCCTTTGTAAAGTCGCGACTGTGACATTATTCTCATTATAAAGCTGCGACTGTGACAGTAGAAGTCTATTGCGACTGTCTTTAGCTGGGGACTTCGAACCTTTACACTATAATTCAGACCTTACAGAATGACCCCCTGAGTCTCTAGTACAACATGCCACATGAAGTGGATTATAGAGGGAGAAAGAACCAAACAATACTTTGGAAGGAGTGCCCAATCATTTACAGTATGTCCTCTGTATTTGGAATTGACATAAACATATCCTGATTATCAGTAGGTAGTAATTTCCATGTTATTATTTCCATTACAGTGACTTAATGCTGATTTTGAACATAATACAAACATAAGAACAACAAGGGTATTCTTGTATATTTTATTACTGCTCAGTAAAGAGGAATTCCAATACTTTTTATCAAATTGTGGCTCATACAGTCACTGATTGGAGTGTGTGTGATATTTAGAATTGTAATTGTAATTAGAGAAAAAGCATGATAGCAATTTATTAAATGAGTAATATATATAAATAGAATCCATATTTAAAATGTAATATTCATTTCTGTAACTGAATATGTTTATAAATTTGGCATTTCATAAAATGTCTTTAATAAGGCATTACTTTAGCACTTCTATTTCAAAGTTTAGCAGAATTGTGTTGTGTAGAATATTCAATGTACCTGTAGCTGACTGAACAGACAATACAAGATATAAGCAAATGATCCCAAATGCAAAAAAAGAGACATAACTAAACGACTATATGATGATTATTAATATAAATTGTTTGGTATTGTAACTAAGAGCCAAAATCTATCAACATCAACTTTAGTGATCCTAAACTTGTATTAAGAACCTTGATGATCATGGTCATATTGTGTCCTTCTAAAGGGACTCTTAACTTTAGAATTCATTTTAGTATGTTCTAGATGCAGCATTCTAAGACAGTTTGCAGTTTTTGGTCTTTTTTTATTTTTGTGGCTTTTGAATTACTGGAATTTTTTTTTGCTTCATCTTTTTTGTGGTTTATTTAAGTTCATCTTCTTGGTTTTTGAGAGACACCAGTGATTCATTTTTTTTTTTTATAAATATTTTCCATTAAATATTTTTCTATTCAGGTTCAGAACTGTTGCTCTTCCAAGCTGTACTTAACTCAGCATCTAGTTGCTAAGTTAATGAACCCTAGCAACTAAAAAACCATTTAAATGTCAACAAGAGCAAAACATGAAAACCAGAACGCACTGCCCTAAACAAAACAGTTACAAAATGTAAAACTGTTAAAAATAAAACATGTAGTCAAACTGCAACCTGTATCTCTTCCCTCTACGTAGACAATACTGAAAATAATTCTAAGGTGGTCAGCTCATTAAAAGGATTTGGATGGGCCCAAAATTCCAGAGCACAGCCACTTGATCTCAAGTTCCCTGGGTCTCAAAATCTCATTTTAAATGTATTCATTTTCTTTCATTTCTACAGTCTATGGAGGTTATTGACTAAAGTGAGAATTTGACTGTCGAAGTGAATTCTCGTCACTTCAGGTGGCTACACCCTGATTCTCTACTCCTTATTGACTAAACAGTGGATTTCCATAGTAAAGTCATGACTGCGACAATAGTAAAGTCAGGACCGCAACAATATTCCCATATGAAAGTTGCGACCACAACAGCATTGCCATAGAGAAGCCGCTTATTGTGTAGTGTGTGATCATTGTTAGCTGGTGAATTCACCACATTGCAGAGTTTGCTGAATACCCAAATATGGGGAATTGGTGAATTCACACCTTTACGTGACAATTTGAACTTTAGTCAATAACCCCCTAAGTTGTCAATAACCCCCTAATGTACAGAATGCACAGGCACAGACATACAGTGATACAGGTAGTAAAGGGCTGATAAGGCTAATTCCATTTTGAATGTGTAGGCCTTTATGTCAGCCTTTGCATTGGGTCTTACTGCACCCTAGAAATATTCCTGATTAAAGCACCAGCTAAAGAGAACACAAATGAAAATCAAAACAGGAATAAGAGCAAAAATGAGATTGTTCTGTATGTCATTCATATTTATCAGCCTATTTTACTAGCAGTACTCATAGTACCTCACAACACATGTGCAATAAATAACCAGAAATCCCTGCAACTTAGTTAACTAACTTATAAATAAGCTTCTGTGATTTTTGTGCTAACATTTTGAGTCAATATAAAAAGTACTGGTAGTACTGTCACATGGCAAGTACTACCAGTTAGGTAATTGTAATAAAACCCTGAAAGATTCACCATTAAATAAATTGTAAAGATTGCTTCTTGTTTGATTAAACTAAAATATGATATGCAGACGGGGAAAACTATTCAGATCTGGAAAGGTAAAAACATGACTTTTAACTTTAACACCTAGTATTACCTTAACAACAGGGTGACCCCCTGGAGAAGCCTTCACTGCGCCTCGACTTCCCTCTGTTTCATAATGAGCACGGTGATGGGTCCGTGGATGCACTTCTACTCTCAGTTCCAATCCCTCAAACTGACTTGGGAGAGGCCAGTCCAAAGGGGGAAGAGAGGAGGACCTAAGAATACACCATAAAGTAAACCATTAGAATCATAAAATAAATGATCAGAGTTGTAAAGGAATTATAATTAACCACAATTTAACTTGCAAATAAAGGACTGAAAATTATTCTCTGGAATTGAACCAAATTATCCACCTGATTGTAAAACACACAATTGTCTATTTCAAAGAATACAGAGCATCAATGTTGATCTCTTCCATTACCTGAATATTGGACTTTGCCCTCCAACTCTAGCTTTTGACCAGGTCAATGCTGAAGGCACAGCCAGATAATCCATCCCTGCATTTTCTTTCCTGTTTTGACTAAAGGTGCCAGCATTCTCTTCACACAAATTTGTCCCTGGAGGAGGGGTTTTTGCTGGGTTTAATGTCTCTTCAGGTCGAACAGGGGCGACAGTTTGCTCTGCTGAGGTTCTTCGGGCCTTTTGTGGAATGTTATCTCCTCTCTCTACAGATGGGACTGGCACTGGTTGTTGGTTATGCTCACAAGGTTTAGGAGAAGCATCTCTTTCTGGTGTAAGATTATCCTCACCCATACTACCCCTCCGAGAGTGGGCTGGAGAGGGAGAACTAGTTTGCTGGATACTATCTTCATTTGAATTTGAATATCTTCTCTTTCCACAAGGTGACGTAGGTCGGGATAACTGGGTATGAGGGTATGGCAAAAGTAACTCTTCGCGGGGTGATAGTGGGAGTCCAGAAACAGAACTAGATGACCAAAAATCATCACTCTGCCCACTCCATGGTTTTGGAGAACCTCTTGGAGATCCAAGAGGAGAAGCCAGGGTAAAACGGGATGCAGCTTCATTAAGTTCCTGCTCTACCTCCTCACACATCTGCCCTAAAGAGTCACAGGAGGAGGCCTCAGAGGATAAAAAGCTCCATGAAGAATGGCTACTAGCTGGGCTAGGGCTCAAAAAGGATTCACGGTAACCAAAAGGGTCTGGAGGAAGATAAAGTTGGTCTCGTTGGGATCTATCATCCCACAGGTCCCCCCTGCCTTGTTCTTCAGATTCTCCATCACTGTTTCCAGGGGAGTCACTAGTAATACGTATACTTGGACACTCTATGAAGCGCGATCCCCCAAGAGGAATGAAACGGGGTGGCTGGCTAAGATATGTTCCATTTAGATCTTGCTCAGAAGCACGCCGTGGGGGTGGGGAATGCATGCCAGCCCTACTTGAACATCCAATTCCACCACCATTTTCCCCCAAAACACATATATTGGGGGAATTAAGTGTTATTGCAGGATCAGAAGTCACTTCATGGCACAGAGAAGGCTTATCAGATTCCTTATCTGCAGTGGTGTGAGAAAATAAAAGCAAAATTTTAAAATGTGCTTTCTTACTTAATGAAAAACATGGTTTTATTTGATGGAGTGCTGTATTTGGTAGAATTAACATATTCCGTAGTTCACTTAAATGTTTTATCCTTTGAAGAACTACTATTAAGAGTTGAGATTTGGAGTGCAGTTTTGCACACTGGGAAATAGCTGAAGGCTCAAACCTCTATGAATCTCAAAGCACTTGCCAACATTTTTTCATTAACATTGTTTATAAACTTTGTATTGGCATAGTGGCACGCTCTATAAATATTGCCTGGCTTATTTGAGCTGTAAATTACATTGTTCATTAACTTGATTAAGTGCTTTTAAATAAATGTAAAATTGTACTATGGCATTACATTCCCAGCTTAGAACTCACCATAAAACAGGCACGACAGTGCTTTTCTCATGAAGACCTCCATTCTGGTATTTATTTCTGAAAAAACCTTAAATTATGAAAGTCAAACTAGCTCCTGATTTATTATTTATAACAAAATATAACAACATGGAGGAAAGGTTTGTAAAATGTGAACAAATGCCTTAAGCAGAGAAAGGCACATAAGTAAGTGTTGTAGATACTTGTGTGCTGTAGGTATTTGAGGATTTTACACATTATGTCAGCCCTTAATAAAATTGTCTATTACAATGTTTATAAAACTATAGGAGCTGTAGTTCTTGACTAATTCTCACTGACATGTTTGTATCTTTATCACTGGATTTCTATGGAACTAACCAGATGTAGGTTGCATTAAATAATTAGTTTTTTACTATCTATTCAAGAGCAGCCAGTCACATTAGGCCTTCAACTGCAATGGATTATGGGACTTGTTTGATGCTGCACAGAAAAAGCTGGTGCAGTAGTTTGACACTCACTGTTACCATGGGACACACTGGGAGACTAAAATCACTAAAATGAATAAAGGTACCTTGCTTCCCTAGTAACATATTTTACTTTTTAATATACATCCATATCTATATATAGTTTTCCTGAACTTAAACAGTGTAAGTCAGTGTGTGAAAACTGCAGCCATACATCTATGACAAACTCATTCTGTTTATCATGTATAAACAGCATGAGCTATTTGTCTGGTTTTGGGAAAAGGTTTAGATTACATGAACACTGTTATAAAACTTTAAATTCTTCAAATGTTATATTGAAAAAGTATATAATGTTTATAAGAAATATTATAACATTCACTGGTGAGTTTTGCATATTGCTTACATGAAAGTTTTATTTCTTAAGCATTCATAATAGAAACTTTGATTCAAAGACATTGTCAAAATAAGTCAGCCATTTTGTAACTGACATGTATACCTTGTAGCCACAACTGACTATTTTTTGATGGGAACTGAGAAATGATTGACTTTCTAGTAAAGTACAGCATATATTCTAATAACAGAAGGCTTGTGAATAGCTGCTAAATGTTAAACAACCTTAGTAAATCATGAAAGTATGATAACTATGGAGGAGTTGCATAATCTGCAGTCTCTTGGTGCCTTTTGCGTGTGGGATCAGGCATGGCTCCTATTAACAGTAACTAAAATATTTCCCAAGTTTGAGTAAATAATGAAACAAAGATCTCTCTCTCCCTTTGCATAATGACAAAAAAAGCTGCAAAGAATTTGAGGTTATTTTAGTCTCATTTCATGAAACCAGTCATGGAGATATTATGGGCATCCTCCTCACCTCTCAATCAACACGCTTACTAAAACTTGATTTAGACAGAAAATAAGCAAGGGGGGTCACATTCCCCCTTTCCAGTGATGAGAACAGCTAATGCGTCACTTAAAAGATATGTCAGAGCGGCTTCTCTGACAAAGAAGTAGTAAATAGTAGGAATTGAGGGTATTAGAAATGCAAATAGAAAATTAATATTGTTTTGACTGAGAGTGTAGTGTGGATTCATAAGAGTGAATTAATTGAAAAGGCATTGTGGGAAGCTGTGAAAGACCTCCTTTTTGTTTCACAGATATATAATATATAAATAAACACAATAGCAGTGTACACTACCCAGGATGAAATGGTTAATTCCATTAATTAAGATACACACATGCCTACAAATGTATTTCCATTTTAAGTAGTACAATAAACCAGTGGTCCCCAACCTTTTCTGGATTAGGGACCGGTTCCCCGACCCAGAAGAGGTTTGACGGACTGCTGAGAGAGTGGGCGGGGCCAAATGCACACTGACGGCCACATGTGCGTGTGTCACCATCAGGCGGCCCAGTGCAGAGGGTCCAGCGGATTGGCATTTGGGGACCCCTGCAATAAACTATTTTATTCTGGGGGCTGTTCTTTTCCTATTGTTTTACAGAATAAGTTAGACAATGTTCTAGCTTGGAACTGGAATGTTTGGTGAAGGAGGGTACAAGTGCCATTATAAGTAAGTAAAGTTTTCAATTTGTGAAAAATTAACTCTTTGATCACCACTCTTTTTTCTTGTTTACATTTCTTCATTGCTAACACTGACTGGCTGCTAGGTTCTATTAACCTAGCAACCATCCAAAAGGGGTTATTGACTAAAGTGAGAATTCGACTCTCGAAGTGAATTCTTCTCACTTCGGTAGGCTACGCCCTGATTCTCTACTCCTTATTGACTAAACAGTGGATTCCCATAGGAAATCCGTGACTGCGTCGGAATTCCCAAAGTAAAGTCGTGACTGCGTCAATAGCAGTCTATTGTGTAGAGTGCGACTGCTGTTAGCTGGCAAATTCACCACATCACAGAGTTTGCTGAATACCCGAATATGGGGAAGTGGACAATTTACACCTTTATGTGACAATTTGGACTTTAGTCAATAACCCCCAAAGAGGTATATACAGACACGCAGAGAGATAATAGTACAGGGCCAGAACAGAAAAATAAGTAATGTAAAAAAATTATAAATACAAAAAAACCTCAGATAAATTAATAATCTGCTGAGAGTCAGTGACCCTCAGCAGATTATCAAAACAAAGCAAAAATATGAAATAACACAAAGTCCAATAAATAAACAAAACACCAAAAAATAAACAAAAATCAACTGTACCAACCAACCAGTGCTAAAAACTAATTCCAAGGTGAAGAACCCCTTTAAGTTCCTAAATGCTATGTTATCAGATTTAGGGGATTATTTATTATGAATTCACCTGATGTAGTGACTTTGTGTCTGTTCATGTCACTACAATCAGGAAGATAAGAATTCACTTTTCCTTATTCATGAAGCAACTGATAGACTTGTCAAACAAATGGACAGCATCAGACGTTGTTGGATGTGTAGTGCAGAATAGTCAGTAGGGGATGCTTGTTGTCAGTTGGTTGCAGGGTTCATTGTCACTTTTGAATAAACAGTCACCTTACACAGCACTGGAGCCTTGCCATCAATTCCATAATTTGCCACTCTGATGTGGCAAAGTCAAACAGGTGAATTTGGAGCAGTACGCCTTGCGGAATTTGTTCCTTCGACAGACTCCATCACTTGCTGCCGAATCACGTGTGCACATGCACGCAAAGTGATGCAAATAACTCCATAAGTCTGCAACCATCATAAATGTCAGAAATTGTTAATTAAACAGAGTTGAAGAAGTCGCAAAAGGATGCAAATTCGGGCCTTTACGTGACTGTTCATCCTTTAATAAATAACCCCTTTAGACTGTACTTCCTTGTCTGCACTATTCCTGTACATACTGATACACAGTATTATATAATGATGCAAAGTATGTACAAATTGGTGAGAAATATGACACTTGGCAGGATATTTACAACAGTCGAAAAGTTTTTGACTAGTTAATGCTAGAGAAACAGCCTTCTTTATTGTGGTTTGGTCTAGCAAATATTATCATCCAAAAGTATTTGCCTGCATGAGGCTGGCATAAACCATTATTTCTTACAGTGGTCCTGTCACTTAGCCACACTCACAGGAAACAGGATATCAGTATCATTCTGTAATGGAAGGTGAACATATTTTGGAAACACTGCAGAGTGTGCCACTGTCAACTGATCGACCTATATTGATAACTATTTTTTAGCTGTCCTATAAAAATCAAAAAAGTACAGGGAAATTAAAATTAACAGCAAAACACAAAGAGCCTCATTGACTAAAGTTCAAATATTTGTGTAAAGTTGTGAATTTGCATCTATTCTCCACTTCCCCACGTTCTCTTATTGAGCAAAATCTGTGAAGTGGTAAATACTCGACCAATTCGGGCAACTATGCGAGTCGCCAGCTTACGGAGCTATTTGCATCATTTTGTGCGCGCATGTACAGGTACTTCTATTATTGACTAACACGTGGAGTAGTGCAAATGCCACTAGTTTAACAGCTCCGAATTCACCTGTTTAACTTCGGCACTTCAGAGTGGCGAATTGGGGGGTAGATGGCAGGGCTCCAGTGTTGCGTAAGGCGACCATTCAAAAGTTAAAACAGGAAAAAACAAACCAGAGTAGCGCTAAACATTTGAGTATATAATATAAAAAACTGACATAATAAGTCCCAAGAAAACAGATGATTCCTTAACGAATCCCTCAGCAAAGGAGTGGGGCGAGAAAGGACCATTCAAAAGTGACAACATGATGTAGGGACAAGGTAACATAGAAATAAATAGAATATTCTCAAAATACAGTTAGTGGGATATGATAAGACTGATGTCACTGCCCCTTATTTGTCAAATTCACACTCCACATGACTTCTCATCCTTCTTCTATGCACCTGACTACGCCACACTACGCATCCGACAGCGTTCGCTGCTGTCTGCCTGTTTGACAAGCATATTCTTCACTTAGTCATCAATGAGCAGTGAATTCAAGACTATTTTGGCGATACAACTCGAATTGTAACGAAGTGAATTCAACAGGTGAATTCGCACTTTAGTCAATGAGGCTCAAACAGCATAGCATACTGCTAAAAAACACGCTTCTAAATATCTAAGTAGTAACAGTGGTAAATAACTAGCAGCATTGTTATAAGCACATTGTTACATTTGGTATTGTATTTATATAGCGCTGATATATTATATTACATACCATTTTATACCTTTTACGATTAAAAAAGCTAAGTGTGCATTAGAAAAGTTATTTGATTAAACCTTTCGTTAAGCATAGTATTCAATAACAAACCATTAACCATCTGTCTTACAAATCCCTCACATTAAAGTGAACTCACTAAATCATGCGTTATGATAGGTTCACTATTTATGATAGTGATACCCTTAATACCACTTCCTGTTCTGTTCTAATTTCCACAACTTTAAATTTATTTTAATTGATGTATTCTTTGTTGCTTGACTGAATCACATGCTAATTTAGTTATTCAGCTACTCACACAAAAACAGTATTTTACTATAGATACAAAAGGAAACAGATTAAGAGGCATATCTTCTGGGATAGGAACTTAGGGGGGGTCAGTGCACATCATCTGGGGGCCATGGGCACATGGTTTTAGTTTTTTCCTGGTTGACCCCAAGCACCCCAGACTGACACTGAAATCCATCTGCTGTAGTGCAGATTAGTCATCAGCTAAAATACATAGGGACTCATTTTAATATGTCTGAATTCGCAGAGTTTGCTCAAAAGTCTGAATAGTCGCGTAGAGCTCTGAACTCACATCTATTCGCCACTTCCCTATGTTTGCTTATTGAGCAAACTCTGCGAAGTGGCAAATACACGACCAATTCGGGCATCTACGATAGTCACAAACTTACGGAGCTCTTTGCATCACTTTGCATGCACGTGAACAGATACTTTGGCTATTGACTAAGCAGAGGAATGGTATGAAGGTGTGAATGCAACTAGATGAACTGTTCCAAATTCACCTTTTTGACTTCGCCACTTCAGACTGGAAAATTGAGGGGTTGATGGCAGGGCTCCAATGTTGCGTAAGGCAACTAATTAATTCAAAAGTGACATTGGCGACTGCAGCTAAGTGATAGCATGACCTATCAACAAGGTGACATAGAAATAGATAGAATATTCACAGAATACAGGTAGTGGGAAAGGGTGAGACTGACATCACTGCCCTTCACTGGTCGAAGTCACCTTACTTCGCATGACTTCTCATACTACTCTTATCTGCCCAACTACGCCACACTACACATGCAACAGCGTTAAATACAGCTTGTAGTCTGTATTTAAAAATGTTTACAATTAGCCCTGCAGTATGGAGACTTAAAGGGGATCTAAAGCTTGTTTTATCTAGGGGTGATTCTTAAGGGGGAGGAGGGAGATACCAGTTGGGGTTTTACTCTCCTGCAGCAAAAGAAATCAGTTTGATAGTGGCAGCAGGAGGCAGCGCTGGAGGGTAAAACCTGGATCAGTAAGTATCTCCTACCTTCCTACTTAAGAATCACCACTAGATAAAATGAGCTTTGATATATGTCTTTGAAGTAAATGTAATAGATGAAAGGCCTAGCTGTACCATTCACCCTACAAAAAATACATGGTACTGAGTTGAATCCCTGCAAGTGCAACAGGTGTGTATAAAAAGTCTCCAAAAAAGTGAACTATACTTCATGCAAACTGAAATTTTAGCCGATCCCTCTATGATGTATTTCAAGAAGTCCATTTAATGCTAGGAGGTATGATTCCAAATGCTGTAGAACTATACAGAACTACAACTTCAGACTGCCTTGAGTTAGCATAGAAAATTTCTGGATCCAGAATGGCTCCTCATACAAATCTTGGTAATGTCAACAAAGTATATTTGTTTATTTGTAACTGAAAAGCATTGCTCATACCAGCTGTATTATGCTTTCTAATAAGATTTGCCCTTTAGTGTGTCAGTATCACATTAACACCCAGTGTGGTGGCTTGGTTGTTAGCACTGCTGCCTTGCAGCACTGGGTTCTGGGTACAATTCCACCCTGGAGTTTGTATGTTCTCCCCATACCTGCGTGGGTTTCCTCTGGGCACTCCAATTTCCTCCCACAATCCAAAAACATACATCTGTGTCTATGTTTGTGTGACTGAATAGGGAAACTAGATTGTAAGCTCCATGGGACTGAAGTGAATGGTGAATCTCTGTAAAGTGCTGCACAATATATCAGCGCTATATTAATACATACTAGAGAGAAGTGTGCTCTGGCATATTTGTCTGGATTTCTACATTGTAAGTATGCATTTGTAGTTAAGCTGAGAACGGCACTTCCTAAACACCAAGGTAAACATTTAACAGGCAGACCATTTCTGTGGTAACCTTCCTTAGTCTGCATCACCCAACAAATTATTTGCTAGAATTTATTCCATTAGTGATGGTCATAGCTGGGAAATTCTCAACCAGAGTTTGGAAATTAACTGCTGTGGCTGGGTGCAGGAGGGTCTATTGAGATAAACTCTGCAATTGAGGTGGAGCTTATCACAACAAATTGTAAATGTGTTGAAACAAACTCCACCTTTGTTGTAGACCCTCCTGCACCTAGCTAAGTTAAAAATTGACTACAACCACTTTTATTTGTATCTTCTCTGCAAAACAATAAGAAGAACCAAGACTTGTTTTCTCTATGGGTGATTCTTAAGGGCATAGGTGAGAAATACCTACCGATTACTTCCTTTGCTCGAGCGCTGCCTTCTGCTTCAAGATAGAGCTGAAAATGAGCTTTAGGTCTCCTTTACTAGAACTAGAAGAGGTAAATAATAAATGTGGTGATTATGATATATAAAAAATCCAAAAAGCTCCCCATAAACCTGAGGTAAAATATTATGGGGGTTATTGACTAAAATGCGAACGCACCTGTTGAATTCACTTTGTGTCAATATGTGACACTACAACGGGGAAGTTGCAAATTCACTTCTTACTGACTTAGCGCCGAATAGGCTTGGTGAACGAGGGAACAGTGACGGACACTGACTGGTGTGTAGTGTGACGCAGTCAGTCGAATAATAGCAGGATGCGAAGTGATGTGAATTTGACCAGTGAATTGCAGTGACATCATTTTCACCATATCTCACTAACCATATATAAGTTAATATTACATATATTTTTATGTCACCTTGTCCTTAGGTCATGTTGTCCCTTGGTCGCAGTCTTTATTGTCACATTGAATGAATAGTCACCTTATGCAACACTGGAGCCTTGCCATTAACCTCTTAATTCACCACTCTGATCTTGCAAAGTCAAACAGTTGAATTCGGAGCAGTACTCCTATTCTAATTCACCACTTCGACAGACTCTGCTGCTTGGTCAATAGGCCACATTGCAGAGTTTGCTCAATATGCGAATACTGGGAAGCAGCAAATCGGCGAGAATTAAGACCATTATGTGACTATTTGGACTGTAGCCAATAACCCCCTAAATGTTGCCTTTATTGGAGCTTTAACATCAATTGCATTTATATATAGACCAAAATAACATCCAACTCCTTAAGTCAACCTACGGTAATCATAGGCAATCTATGACATAATTTACTTCTGCATATGATTTTAAATCTCCAGTAAAGGAGACTTTGATATTTTACCTCAGTTTTTAGTGCCACTTGGATTTTATTTGTACAAGTTACTAGAGTGGGGGTTGTGTAATGTTTACTACTACACAAATTATTTTGCTTCACTAGCATATAAAATATGAAATATTTAAGATGCAAATTTATGAGATTTATACCATAAATGTACAGTACACTATCCTACTGGTTAATCCAAGCATTTCTTTCTCATTGGCTAAATGTAATGTTAATATATATTATAAGTTCCTTATTTTCTCATGTAAGGGTTTGGTCCTTTTACACAATGCTCAGTATTCTTACAATTAATTTAGATGCTCCTTCCTTACAGGTTTGTAGTGGTCTTGCCCAGTGCACTACATGGGAGACTTTCTTCTATAGGAGCTTCCTTGTCATGATAATTCATATAGAGAGGGAAAAACCATAGTTTAAGGTTCATAAAACTTTGTCAATTTAAATTCAGGAAATGAGTCTGTGAACTGTAACTTTACGTCTGTGAACTGTAACTTTACAAGGTTTGCTGATCAAAACCTCTAAGGTCCAGCATATATGTTTTCAGTTTGGGGCACATGGCACAAGATATAACTCCTCAAAGGAAAACACTACATGATATGGCCATGGGGGAGAGTGCCTTAGATACGGTGTAGGATGTAGTTGGGAAACAGGACTCTGGTAAGCCATGATCAGATTGACCATAAAGGACTTTAACCAAGGAGATTCTAGAGCCAGGTCATAGGAATGATGTTATGTGTGCATAATATGTTAATGTCTTATGTGTCTGCATACAAACAGTGAATCAGGCTCAGATGCATAATGCTGGTGTGAATTATACCTTATTTTGTATGCAACAGAGCTTCAAAAAATCAGCACTGGGGTTAAACGAGGACAGCCATTGTGGTAGTGGGAGTAGGGTGCCGCTAGTTAAAGGCCCAACCTTGTCTGTAGGGCATCATTATTTGTGTATTTCTGATGTCCCAGGATCACCTCCCTTTACATAATTTACAGCTTTAGGGCAAACCCAGCAAATTCAGTACCTTGAATATAATACCTAAATAAGTATCAGTACAGTCTTTGTAGCCTTACAATTCATTTATATCGTTTCTGCTTTCTACCTTCAATAGACAGGTTTAGATAACTGGTTGTCAACTTGTCACTGAACTACAGCTCCCAGCATTCAACTGGTAGACATCTGTCACTGCAACGCTGAGAGTTATAGTTCAGCAACAGCTGGAGAGCCACAGGATAAGAATCAAAGGACAATCCATGTATCTATGTATAGTTTTTGTTCTTGAAAACTAAATTCCTTCCACCCAGATACAGTACACACTGCCCTTACTGCTCCTGTTTATAGTACACTGTAAAAGTTTAGGGTGTGGTGGGGTAGCAGCATAAAACAAAATTAATTAAAAAGTTTGGGTTGGGGGGAGCTGAGCAGAATAGAAGCAACTAAATCGCTGTGTGTGGTGGGAACTCAGGGTGCTGACGTTGAAATCTGTGACCTTTATTGCGAGCAGAAATCTTTCCTCGCAGACACTGAGCAGCTCGTGGGATCCCTCCCCCTTCCCCATCAGCTCTATAAAGTTATCCAGAAGTTCAGGGACATGTGCACCTAATTACACCCCCACCCCAAACCCTAACTACGCCAGCCGAAATCACCGTCTCCATGGCAATACTCGCCTGCCAAACCTCCGAGGGACTAACTTGTACCACATGTTTGGGAATATCTAAATAAGAATGATATTCTAAACAAGCGTCGGGGAAAGAGGGTGGGGAGAGGGGAGGGCGGCAGGACTTTAGGAGGATGTGGGAGAAGAGAGGTGGAGAAAAAACTTGGGACAGAAAATAAGTGGGGGGGAGACAGGGATGGGAGGGAGAATTGTTTATAGGAAAAAAATAATTGAGATGGATTTAACTCTTTAAGTGATGTGCCTGGGAGGAAAATGAATCATATATGTTATGCTGCACTGGTGCAAGGGAACTGAGCTAGGCTGTTAGGGGATGCTGGGGGTTGTAGTTATAATCTGGGAAAACAGCGCATGTTAGAGATTTGTGAGGACCAAAGTGCACATGAGTTAAATAATTACATTGTATGGAATACTGGGAAGTGTTCATTTTGCACTGTGCTGAGTACATGAAGTGAGCTAAAGGTCTGTGTGTTCCAGTTACAGATAGCTGGAGGTGTGAATCTGCACAGACAGGACAAAGACACAAAGGCCAGTTAAGGTCAGGTGTCAGGTTGTGTTGATGTGGACCAGGGTGTCAACACTTTAGTCTGATTGGTCCAAGGCAATGAGCAGTAGCAGTAACTGTCACTTTTTCTTATGTTCTGCAAAATTTTTAATTCAAATGCTTCAAAGTAAGTGCACAAAGTTTGTCGCAGCAAAGTTACCTATCACTGCTATAAAAAAAAAAAAAGCTTAGTTTGCTTGTGTTATCAGGAGGGATTCTGTACAGGTATGATTGTGGTTGTATGGTGAAATCAAGGTTAAGTGGACTGGCACAAACCTATTCTCTGGGAAAAACTGCATAGCCAACTACAAAAAATGATTTTTTTAACTCCATTATATATAGATGAGTTTATGAATACATTAATATTTTTTTTTCTTATAATAATAACTTCGAACTTGAGGTGCTCTGTACAAATTTATGTATGTAAATACATAAAGAAATGATGCAGCTTTTTTTTAAATAAATGTCTCACTGTGTTGCTCCTGTGACTGATATATGCCACTGATATGCTGCACACATTTCAATTAGCAGGGACACTACAGAAGGAATATGGTGCCAATGTTTTATTTTAAGACTCTGATAATATTGTCATCAGTTTATCATATTAGTCTCAGTCACAGTATTTTTAAGTATACAATGTTTATTTTTAAAAAATTATAACCTTGGATATATGACAAAACTAGCATGCCACCAACGTGTGGCCTGATTTCTAGTTCATACAGCTTGGGCCTTTTTTAGCAGACTACTCCACTCCCAACAAATATATAAATAGAAGTTTAATGGATCGGCTCCTTCTCAGACAGTCCAGCTATAAAGAAAAAAAAAAGAAGACTATGGTCTTTGGTTTTAGAAAACACTTTCACAGAATTAGGTATATATTTTTTTCTTGTTCTAAATCTCTACCACCTTTTTTAGGGAACCAGTCTATGGATTTACTAACATTACTATTTATGTAAAAAGGGTTTTTCTTTCTTGCTGTTAAGCCTGTCACAGTTTAGTATTGTACTATATTACTGTGCCTCAGTGGCATGTCACCTGTTGAATCCCTTAATTCCTGTGACAGTTTCTGTTACAGACACATGCTCTGCTGCAAACTGGACAAATTAGGATGCCTTTCTTTTAGATGATTTTGGCAGATATTCTTAACACATACTGCAAGTTATATAGAAAACGAGATGCATTATTCTGATTAAGATATAGAAAGTTTGACTCAGAGTTTAAAAGTTTAGTATTCACTGATGTTGCCTGATTTCTGCAATCCCAGTGTTAAACCACATTGTCCTGTCAAATGTTAACTCACCGATAGTGTGTAGAGTGCTCCTTGGTGAGGGGGCATCAGAATCTTCTTCACCAAAAATGAGGCGAAAATCCAGCTCACCGTCCTGGCATATTGCAGCCCCCATTTGGGGACTTAAAGAAGTAGAAATGTTGAAAAATAATTATAAGAAAGGAGAGGTAGCAAAAAAAAAAAGAGATTTGAGGAGGAAAGATAAAGGAAAAAGAGTAGAATACAGAGAATTTGTAGTAAGTGATGATCAGAAAAGATACAAGATGTGGATAAGCCTTTGAAGTGAATGAGAGTGTGGAAAGTAAAGCGCTTACACAGAAGGAAAAGTTATAGCAGAAGGAGAGGGAGGAATGTAGTATAAGTAAACAGAAGCTGCAAGTTCTGCAGCACCCAGCAAATTAAAAAAGGACTTAATGAAGAAGAAATGAGTATGAGTGCATGAAAGAAATAGAAAAAAATATAACAGGAAAAAGCTAAGCAGAAAGAGAGAATTACAGAGTCAGAGCTAACGTGGGTTAAAGCAGATACAAACGAGGCTCAGAACGATGGGATGGAGAAAGTGAAGAGGAGGAATGGAAGCAAGTTACTATATATGCAGAAGATGTAAAAATATATACAGGCATGCAGACAGGGGGGAACCCTCCAGCAGATCCCAGAATCCCCACACCCCTGCTGCTCCTAACTTCCACACACAGCTCTGTTCTTAGCATTCCTTCACTAACAGAGTGCTTTCCCTTCTGCCCTTTTTAATGGGAAACTTATTATACTTTTTCTTTTTTTTTTCCCCCCCTTTTTTTGTTCAAGGGCAGGGAAAACCCAAAAAGAAGAAAGGAACATTTCCAGCACCTCCTCCTGACATTTCCAATTGGCTGGACACCATGCTGACATCATTCCAATTTTTTTTTTCCTAGTTCTGTCCTCCGCTCTTTGTAAAAATACAGTATGTCACTAGAAGGGAGGATTTTTTTCCTTCCATTCTTTTTTTTTTTTTTTTTT
>JAKJJM010044764.1:0-13775 GCA_021901965.1 Pipa carvalhoi
CAGTGCAGTGTATTAAATCATCCAGCTTCAGATGGAACAACTACTGGGGAGAAATGCTTTTTACTATGGTATAGTAATGCATATGTAAAGATGTAATCTGACTACAGTTCCCCTTTAATTTGCTTTTTTTACATAATATATTTTGAACTCTATACTTTTGCAGTGCTTCTGTACTGCCTTCCTGTTTTAGTACTGTAAATGATACCTTTACAGTACTAATGATACTAATAGTACTAATCCATTTTTAGTCAGAGACTATGGATGAAATACATTAATGATCAAAAGAAACATGTAAAAGATTTTGAGACTAGAAAATTTACAAACAATGAAGATATTATTATAAAGAGCAGTAAACAGTAAAAGCAAAATCAATATTTGATGTGACCACCCTTTAAAAGTAAATCCATCCTTTTGGATACACTGTTTTATAAAGTATTTTTTTCTTTCACCTTGGAGAACTTTCAACATTTCTTCTTTGCCAGTCTCACTTGCTGCTGTCTCTGCAGGTAATCCCAGACAGTCTTTGCATGACTTTGTCTTGTTTAGAACGATATTAAGGTTTATCACATGCTTCCTTTATGGAACTGCATGGTGAATGAGTATTTGCTTACATTTTCTCAGAAATTTCTATTAATTCTGATGAAATCACCAATCATTAATCAGAAATACAGCCTAGACCTGCAAGAAATTGTCTACCTGCTACACTGTTGGCTGCAAACACCTCTTGATAACAACTCTTCCATGAAGTTCATTCCTGCCAAAGAATAGATGTACTTGGGATTCAGTGGTTTTCTTGAGATTAAGGGGGTCATTCCGGTAGCTCCAAATTTTCCATCTCGAATTCATTTGTAGCGAACTCCCATTATAAAATCACGACCGCGACTAAAAAATTGTCGCGGTCGCAATTTTATAATGGGAAAATTGTCGCGGTTGCGACTTTAAAATGGGAGTTCGCTATAAGTGAATTCGGGACGGAAAATTCAGAGCTACCGGAATGACCCCCTAAAGCTGATAGAAGTCCTGGACTTCTCATTTCAAAAGGATTTCAGTTTGATGTATCTTTCATCTGCTGCACTAATGGTCAAACATGCCATTTCTGGGCCTAAACCTTGCTCATTTCTCCTTTGCTTCATTATAAAAGCTTGACAAACACATCAGGAAACTACTAATTTCTGCTTGTAACATGCTTCACTGATATAGGACGATCACGTTGTGTTATGCTGTTATGTTAGCTCTTTGGAGTAAGAATTGATGATTTAAAGGTTTAATATATTACATATTCAACACCTTCACATTTTAGATTATTTCTACTTCCCCAAATTGATTTCCTATGTCAGCAACAGTACATCACTGCCCAGATGACACAGACATCATTTACTGCATAGCAGCAGCATAAAAATCAGTTAAGCATTTCTTCCCACCCATCCAAGCAGCATAATACTCATCTGTACACCCCCAGCAGCATAGCAATTAATAAAACATTCCTCCTTTCCTTAAAGGGATATTAGCCTCAGTAAAAAAAAAGGTTATGTTGAGTATCACTGAAAAAAAGGGTTCAAATGTTTTGTGATTGCACACAAAGGCAGCTTCTTCTTTACCAATGCAGCAGTCCATCTTACTTTC
This sequence comes from Pipa carvalhoi, assembly GCA_021901965.1. Lineage (NCBI taxonomy): Eukaryota > Metazoa > Chordata > Amphibia > Anura > Pipidae > Pipa > Pipa carvalhoi. The sequence continues at coordinate 1,624 of JAKJJM010044764.1, forward strand.
TTGTATTGTATTGTATTTGTTCATTTATATAGCGCTGATATATTACCCAGCGCTTTACATAAATTCATTATGCACTTCAGTCCCTGCCCCATGGAACTTGCAATCTAACACACACAATTAACAGCTGTAACATGGAGGTTGAAGACACCTGAATTTAACTTGTGCTGTGGACACAGGAGCTGCTGAACTGTGACCCCTAACAGAAACACTAAGGGTGATATTTATTAAGCCTGCAAAAACTCGAATACTCGTATTCAAGTCCTTTCGGGCTTAAATTCGCGAGATTTCAATGCGAGATGATCCCACAGGGATTTTGCTTTCCGAATTCCGGAATTGGATCTTTCGATCGAAAGGTAACCATCTCTTCTATGGCTATTAAAACTTTCAATCGAAAAATCCAATTCCGGAATTCGGAAAGCGAAATCCCCACGGGTTGATCTCGCGAGACATTTAATAAACCCGAAAAGATTAAATCGCTTTCTTGTATCTGATTAGATTTAAATCATTAATCATTTTAATAAGGTTGTTTGCTCACACGATTCTACATAAAAACCTGCCTGGATAAAAACAGTGTAAATATATTATACGCATTGATAATTCAACATTAAAATGTACTTTAAGATGATTCATTTAGTGTAATATACTGCTTTGTCTAACCCTAATAAATTGTTGGAATTATGTCATCCAGTATGGCATTCTCACTGTTAATATGTAGGGAGAAAAGACAAAGTCAAAGGGTTAAATACAGAGAAAAAGGCTGATCCCATTTTGAATGCTTAGCTCTAATTTCGAACCTGTACTCTGGATTGCATGGTGACATAGAAACACTCAAACACATTTGTTTTTCCATTTACTGGTAATAAAAACATCCACCACAAACAGTAAGCAATATAGAAAGGTGTAGGGGTAGGGATTAATATCACTTTCAGTGCAAGCCCCAGTTCTGCTATAAAAATATACCTGAGCTCTTTACAGTCGCTTACCCTGCTCTCTCTCTTGGGAATTTGAGCAGCTGCTTTATTCAGATTGGTCTGAGATATTTTGTTTATCAACATATGTCCCTTGGTCTCAACAGGGTAAATCTCTGTTTGATTCTCTGTGTAGGTTTTATGAGAATGTTCAGTAGGTATATTAGACAGTGCATTTGATATGCAAAAAGAATTTAGGAAGTACTATATTTATTGCCTTCTTCCCGGTACACTGATCTACTTGAGACTGCCATTTACTAAATTCTGTATGAGTTTTGAAAATGAGAAAATGAGCAGCAACATAAGTTGCAATAAAGTAGTGTAATTCACAGTGAGCATCTTAGCACCCTGAGAATGAAGAGGACTATGGAATTGACTGTCTTCTACATCTAACCAAACCTGGCTCCACACTTGCACTACATTCGTTTAGAAAATATCTCTAATAACTTATACCTTGAATAAAGAAAGGCACAAGTTAGTAAATGATATGGTAGATCAGCTATCTATTTATTAGCACACATGACAAGTTTCGGGCTTTTGCATACATTTGAAAATGGGCATGATTGCTGAAATGTCATGTGTGTGGTAGTTGATCAACCATATCATTTACCAGCAGTTCCGGCACCTTTCTTTATTTGATGTCATATCCTAGGTATTGAACATTACCTATAAAGTACCCTGGCTGGACCCAGTAACTATAGTGTGTCACATGCCACATTGGAAGTTTTTTAAATAGAACCTTAATCTTCCATCTCACAATGAGGACCATACCATGTAAAAATGCTCTTGTCTTTTCCTAAACTGTGTGACTCACCATTTATACTGCTGTTTGCTTGTTACCATGCATGCATTAAAAAGGAATGGGTTGAAGTCCCCTGGGATTAATCACAAATAATTTAAAATGATGCAGATTGGTTATATCTTTTCTCTATGTATCTTGGCTTTTGTTAGCACATTTTAATTACTATCTGGTATCTGCAATAAACAGTAAACATAAAGAGCTTTGCAAAAATGTATTAGACTGTTTGTTTTCACACTCTAATGCATATTTGCACAATTTTACCATGAAAAAGGAAAAACATGCTAAGCTCTTGGGCTTCTTCCCAAATATCCTGGAACAGAATATAGAAACGACTAAGAATAAAACTGAGCCACATCATGTTTAAGGATTTAAACCTCAGAGAACAAAACAAACCCTGCATAATATACAGTTTTTGGTTACTAGTTTAATAAATTTCCTTTAAAGGGGCCTACAATTTATCAGCTAAATAATATGGTCCTAACTTTGTGATTTCTGGTACTTTAGATAGAGGATTATCTTGGTCAAATCTTGGATATTGATCAAACATAATATCAAATTAACCAACTAGAATTTTGTATCTTATTGTATAGCAAACAAAAACTGTATCATGACATCAGTAGTATTAAATGCATTTGTTGTAAATTTAGGGATTTAATCGTCAAAGATTGAATTTGCATCCCCAAATGAATTTGTGAAGTTCAAATTAATTTGTCTGTAGTGTAGTGAAGTCAATTGTGCATATTCATTATTTAGAGTCTTGTAAGGTGAAAAGTAGCAGTGGTACATTGTAAATTGTGATTAATAAATGTTGAAATGAAATGATATCATCGTCACATGAATTTATTCAAAGGAGAAAATGCTACTTTAACTATCTTATTTACAACATTTTGGCAAATATGCATGATTAATGGAAAGGACAATGTCACCATTTGGTCACCAATTTTGGAGAATAGTCACATGAATAACAACTGTTTTTACATTCATTTCAATGACAGACAATTTCTATCTCACGTTGCCACATTTTTCAAGCCGTTTGTCAAAATGCCACCAGAATAGCTACTAATGCCAAAAAGGCATTTGATTAGATCAAACAGGTAAGCCCCACTGATAATTTTCTACATACAATTATAGGCTTCATACTCCTGTCCTTCCACCAAATCAAGACTCAATGGCACTCTGGGAAATCATACAAATACTCAGGGCCTTATTGACTAAAGGACGAATAGTCCCGTAGAGGTTTGAATTCACATCTATTCTCCACTTCCCTATGTTCGCTTATTGAAAAAACTCTGCGATATGGCAAATATGCAACCAATTCCACAACTACGATAGTCGTGATCTTACGGAGCACTTTGCATCACTTTGCATGTGCATGCAAAGGTACTTCTACTATTGACTAAGCAGCAAAGTGTGTTGAAGGAGTTAATACAGAATACAGTTAGTGGGACAGTGTGAGACTGAAGTCACTACACTTCATTGGGGGAATTCACCTCACTTTGCATAACTTTGCATCCTATGTCTATCTGAATGACTCTCTTCGCCACTTAGCCAATAAGGAGTGGTGAATTTGTGTCTATTTTGGCGATGTGATTCAAATTGTAGCGAGGTGAATTCGCCAGGTAATTTCACCCTTTAGTCAATAAGGCCCTAAGTTTTAAAACTTGGGGAGTGTCAGGTAGTCAGCTCCTCCCCTCCTCTGGGACTCCAACATAACTAACATAAATGTGTTTGGATTGGGTACAGTGTTCTGCATTGCACACATTTTCAATATAACACTCCTCAGGTCTTAGAAAATTAGCATGCATAGAATTTCCCAGAGAACAAAGAGATCTTTTTGCAGAAACAAACTCAGGAAAACCCTTTATCCTAAACTGTAGCTTTTTAATAAAGATAAGATAATGCAATGTCTGCTATAGAAGGAGACGGCGACTGCTAAATTATGTTGTTTCATATTTTTACATCCAAAGCCAACTACCCGACACTAGCTTGGTGGTTCTCTCAAACCGACAGTAACTCTGAGTTGGTTCCAAGAGAGGAAAAAGCATAACCAGCACTGCAAGTGTGTGATCAAACAAGAAAATGCCATAAAATGTAACAATCTATCAATACACAAGCTGTCACCTATTTTCAGCACTATAAAGTGATTGTAGTGTACTACAGCAGTAAATCCCTAGTTATGTTTCCTCCTGCTCCTGGGTACATACTGTCCATTCATGAAATGAAGTATCAGGCAGTGCAGTTTATGATGTGCATGCTAACTCATGGTTTTATGTGCATTCTCTAAAAGGTTAACTTGTTTGAATCCCCAGTTTCTTTTGGAACCAAGGGGGTAAAGATGGATAGGAATGTGCCGTCTGATTGCTCCCTGTTGTTTTTTTCTAATAATCGAATTAAAGGGAGAAATGTAAAATTGAAGGAGAAGCCAGTATTAAGTGTCATTGGTTTGCTATTAATACAACCTCAGATATTTCAGAGGTGGGGATATTTAGAGCCTCATTGACTAAAGTGTGAATAGTCGTGTAGAGCTGGGAATTCATGTCTATTCTCCACTTCCCCATGTTCGCTTATTGACTAAACTCTGCGAAGTGGTGAATATGTCACCAATTTGGGCAACTATGTGAGTCACAAACTTACAGAATTCATCACATCATTTTGTGTGCGCATGCACAGGTACTTCTATTACTGACTAAGATGCTGAGTGGATCGAAGGTGCGAATGCGAATGGGTGGACTGCTCCGAATTCACGTGCTTGACTTCGCCATTTAAAACTGGTGAATTGGTGAGTTGATGGCAGGGCTCCAGTGTTGCGTAAGATGACTATTAGCTCAAAAGTGACAATGGTGACTGTGACTAAGTGACAACATGACCTAGGGACAAGGTAACATAGAAATAGATAGAATATTCACAGAATACAGTTAATGGGATATGGTGAGACTGACATCACTGACCTTCACTTGTCAAATTCGCCTCACTTCGCATGACTTCTCATCCTACTTCTATCTGACCGACTATGCCACACTACACATCCGACAGCGTTTGCCACTGTCCGCCTGTTTGACAAGCGTATTCTCCACTTAGTCAATAGTGAGTAGTGAATTCACTACTATTTTGGAGATGCAACTCGAATTGTAGCACAGTGAATTCAACAGGTGAATTCGGACTTTAGTCAATGAGGCTCTGTAACTGTGGCTAGGCATCTGCTGCTGAAATATAACTTACAGCACAAAAATATGCTAAAAAGACAGTATATTCCAACAAAAGCAAGACAGCCACAGGTTGCTGAATCCTGCTCTAGGGCAACACATTGGCTTTCAAATGATTTGACTTTATCAAAGAATTAACTCAAGGTCAAACCAGACCTATTATACAACCACTTTTATGTACATTCAAAATAGCAGGTCATGTACTTATTATAGTTTTCAGTTTTGTTAAATCCATACATGCCCCTCAATTAAAAAAGACGTTGATGCAAATTCACTCTATAATATAATGTAAATGATTCCAGTGAATGAATAAAAGAATATTAATACATTGTACAAGTGCCCTTAACCTTCCCTAAATAAAAAGAGAAAACTGCTAAGCCTAGTTAAATGTCATGCCATTACATTTACTCCTTTTGTATAATTTGTTCTCTGTTGGACTGAATCTATATATCATATTCAGTACATTTTACACCGCATTCCAACAAGAGGGATCATGGTGGATATTTATAGGACTATTAAAAATATAGTAAGGCCAGCTTCAGATGAGATTTTTTTACTGTGGAATTTTTGCTGACCAAATATTATGCCTGTAGCTCTATAGGTGTTTGTTTATTGTAACACTACATACATGAGCACATTTTCCAGAAATGCAACTGTTGCACCAAGGTGAGTCATTGACTAAAGCATTGCAAAGTAGTGCGGCATTCTTTTGTACCTCCAACTGTCCCAGATTCCGCACTACAGTCCTGTCTTTCAGGTCCTGTCCTGCAGTCCCAGGTCACTCTGACCAGGTACCAGTCCCCCTTTGGTACTTCTTCCTTGTACTTAATGGCTGATGTCACCGGCGTACAGCCAATGAGCGGGGATGTCGACAATGCACTGCAATATCACCAATGATGTCACTGGCGCATTGTCAATCAACGGGGATATGGACGGTGCGCTGGTGATCACTAATGATGTCACTTGTGCATGTATATGTACATAAAAAACTATACATCTCAGGTATGGTTATAATTAGGCAAGATTTGCATTTTACCAGGTATGCTGCACTTCATCAGGATTTGATCTTCTGGAGTGTTTTTTTAACTAAAAATAATTCCTTGATAAAGAGCAATAAGCCTGAAACACAGTGTGTGAACAGGGATTTTCTTTTCAGCAAGGCTGCCTGAAGCTTGGCTTCTATCATATTTAAAGAAGAAGTAAAGCCTGACAAAGGTTTGGGATTGTAATAATGTAATGTATAGAATCCACTATGCTAGGTTAGAAATGATCAATTTCCATGGCACTACTGATCTGAATCCGCAAAATTGGCACCAAAGGCTGACATCTTTATAATCTTAGTGAGCCTTCTCCCAATAGCACTAAAGGACACCAAAATACAGTGCTGATTTTCCCTGCTGACAGAGCTTGGGAGTAACCAGAGTTTGTAAGCGTGGATGGAGAGACAGGCTAAAAGAATCCACAAAAACATGAACGGAAAAAAAAAATCAGTCCAAACTTCTTAAAAACAAACATATTCACTTTGCCTATGCTGCATAAAAAGAAACCAGCACTTAGGGAAAAATAGGAAGAAAACATGCTAATCACTCATTTATACTCTTGCAAGCGAGCACCTAACCAACGCCAATTCAGTCATAACTAGTTAAAATCTCACAAAATACAGATTTATGTATGATAAGCTGTAGGTCTTAGGAGTAACCAGCAAAGGTCAGCAAGAAGCTTGGGGTGAGGTGGTCTAAATACATAGACACATACAAGATATAGAGAAAACCTTCTTAAAACAGAAGGTATTTGCATTATCATCTCTGCTGCATAGAAATCATAGGAAACAACAGAGCGGAATACATAGTGCTCATGGGAAAGTGGGAGGAGACATGCAGTTTTTAATCTCTGAATAGCACAGAACACAGTCTCCATAAAGGTCTATTTTAAATTGTCTGGACCTTTATGGTTGAGAGCCCATAATTCTAGACAGTGTTTGATAATACCACAAAGGGACTTTTATTAAAATATTTATGACAGACTAAAAGCATCCACAACATGAGAATCTTGTCAGGTGTGCTTTTTCCCCATCCCCAATGTATGCAGCCACTGGTTTACAGAGGATGTTTACTTTACCTTTGCTAAATAGAAATTTTTTCTATGAAAATCCAAAAAAGCAAAGGTTAAGTGCTCATGGGAAAGAGGGAGGAGACATTCTTCTGTGGCCATAACCACTGGTTTAATCTCTGAATAGCATGGGACATTCTCTTCAGAAATAGCGGACTTTCCAAGGAAAATAACTGTAGGAGCGCAAAAGCAAAAAAGTAAAAAAGGAACACAAAAAGGGGGAGACCCCTAAGTGCAATTCACAAGGTATGATGATATTCAAACCACAAACATGTAAATATGGAGACAAATGGACATGGTGATGATAGGAAAAACCTTATATAACAAGGAAAGTGAGAACCACCAGCCAAAAGGGGGAAAATCCCATGCACACCTAATGTGCTTGTTCTTACTAGACAATAATGATGATCGGACATATAAATGAAGCAGATGAATGCATGGATACAGATAGAAGTAAAATAATCTTCAAATGAAATGTATCCTCAATGGGAATGCAATGGAAAAGGAGGAAACAAACTTCCAATAGTATAGTAGGTATGGTAAAGGCAATTTATTAAACAGAAATATACTCACAAAATGAGTCTAAAAACCGGCATAAAACAAGAAACAACTCAACACATTTCGCTGATTAGACATCAGCTTCCTCAGGAGAATACAGTCCAGAAGTGTAGAGATCAGTGGTCTTGGAGCTATACTGTGTGATGATCGGTGTGGCGGCTAAAGTTAAATACACTGCTATGAAGAAGTCGGTCACATGACCAATGGACATCATGATGATGTAGAAGCGCCACAAAGTTGATGAGCACTATGCGTTTCAACAGGGATGTGGTCACATGAGATTTGCGTTCATGTGGAGTTACTTCTTCTTTTATACTTTATGTGACTTGAATTGTAGATGTAGGAGATGTGACTTGAATTGTAGAGAGGTGAATTTGACAGGAAAATTTACCCTTTTAAAAATGAGTCCCATTGTGTTTAATTCTTTAGCAGAGATAAATATTTGATAATTTTGACAATCTTCACCTGAATTCCAAGTCTGCCTGTTTTACCTCAGTCCCTAAGAAGTGCACACTGAGCATGTGCTGAGTTAGTGGCTAATGGCAGAAGGATCATTAAATAATAAAGATGCCAGCCTCTGGAGCCAGTTTGGGGGGCATAGATCATAGTTTCCATAACTAATTTAACCATGTCAAGAAATGTTTTATATGTGTTAATATAATATTCTGTGTATTATGTATTGAAATACATCTGAAAAGAAATGAAAACAATGTGATCAACATAAATCTCAATGACCTCACAGTGTGTATTCACATCTGGATGTACAAGAAAAGTTATATTCTTATAGTACAACTCAATAATAAATAAAAAGCAAAGACACAGTATTTAGTTAAATCTCCCATTAACACCTCCATCCCTTCTTGTTTAGGCAGCTTCCCTCCACTTTCAAGTATTAGTCTACTCTTCACTCTGCTGATTGCCTCATTTTTCCAATTCTTTACCTGCAGGATGAGACAGGCAAATCAAAGCACAGAAGTTTTTCACCTGATGTTTTTGAATTTTCAATGTGGTTTTGAAAATGAGTGTTCTTCCGGATTCCGTAATTGCAAGTGATTATAATTACTGATTATACTGATTATGAGTGATTTGTTTTTAAAATGATGATATCTTTAAGGTGTTCCACAGTTTGGCATTTAGTTGAATTTTTATTCTTGGGGTTGAATTGGTATCAGAGGAATGCACTGGAGGGATCTGATTTTCAGTGCCTCATACAAATACCTAATTTGATACTTTAGAAACAATGTTGTTATTTTTTTAAACCAAAAATCACAGTTTATTTTACCCTGGTTTATTTTAGAAGTTCTGCAATATTCTGGTAAGTGTTCTGAAATAAAAATCCTTTTTAAGCTATTTCTTCTTGACTAATGAAGCACAATAAATGTATGTGGATGTCAAACCTGTTGTATTTTAGCTGTTAAACTACAACTCCCAGCAACCCCTGGCGGAAGACGAATGTGCTACACTGTTGTGTGTACTGATAAGAGATTTGTTATATTATATATATATATTATATTTTGTTATAACACCCTACAGTGGTGAGTATTGCTGCTTGCTTACATTTAAGGTGTCCTGAAGATTCAGTTCTTCTTTAAATGGACACTATCATGAAATATTTTATATTTCTGGTGGATTACTGCCTATTTGCATGTTTTTCCCCTGATATTCCTCACCTTCACTTAAAAAAAGAAATTCTGCATTCTGTATATAGATTCAGAATCTAAATGTCACTTTTGAAAAGAAGTTTGAACCAAAGCTTTTGAATCAACAGCTTCACAGATCAGCACTATCACAAAGAATGACATCATAAACCTTCCCTCACTGGTAATTTGAAGTGTATCAGGTATTGTGCGGTGCCACAGATAATGAGCAATCAATAACTCCCCAAGGAAAGAACAAGTAAAACATAATTTCACTGTGCAATTAGAGAAGTAAACAGGTAAACTGTGGACTGTAGTCCCCATCATGCTCTACCAAACAGTCTATGAACAGTATTTTCCATAGTGTTAAGTTACACAGTCTTTAAACTGTAGATCCCATCATGTTATGTCATATAGTCTATGAACTGCAGATCCCATTATGCTTTGCCATAGAAATTGTATCCTGCGGAATTCACAGCTGCAGGCTGCAGGTTTAATGGCACCCTGGGCAACATTGCCAAAATGTGCCCCCCACCAGCAGTCTCCCCTCCTTTGTGCCCCATATAGTGCAGCAGTTCCTCCCCCATAGTGCTGTATACAGTACAGTAGTATCCCCCAATAGTGCCAAATACAGTACAGTAGCGCCCCCATATTTGGCCATACAGCACAGCAGGTAAAGCGTTTCAAGGTAGTGCAGCACACTACAGTTTTTAAACTCATTTCTACCTCATCCCTCCATAAGGTGCCGCTCCAGCCCCCATTTCTCCATACTTTGCTGGCCACAACCCTCCCTTTCCCCATGCTCTGCTTTCCCCCATCCCATACTGAGCTGCCCCATGCCCCTTTTGTCATACTGTGCCCTCAGCTCATCATATCTGTGGTTATATAATCCAGTACTAAACAGCCAAAACATCAGTTGTGCTGGAACCAGTGAAGATGTAGATCCATTTTGTTGTATTTTTAGCAAAATCAGCAGATCAGGACCCACTAAACTGGAATGGGTCAGAAGATCATGGATGGGAAAACTTATGCCCTTTCATGGGCTACTTTGTTGATGAAGGGAGTATCAAGGGCTTTGCAGACTAGAAGGGTTCATCCCAGATACCTAATTGGACAGAAGACTATTTTATTCATTTTTTACAAATTTTGGGTATTTTTTAAATGACCCTTAACCCAATACTTAGGGGATGAGGGTCTCAACTCACACCCCTTAATCTGCAAAAAGTGGTGAACCTTAGGACTCGGGTTGCAATTTAAGTTTTTTTTCTAGAGAATGTTGAAGAGAATTCACTGCCTTTTTGTAAATATCCCAATTAGCCTCATTTTGTGTACCTAAACTTTGGACCTGGTGAATTTGACATAATTTTTGCCACATCACATAGACCAATAGTGAATAATAGGTATACAATATTACTGAAGTTATTTTTTTTTTTACAATTCACTTTGCTACACTATAATTGACACTTTGATGCATAACCCTCATCATGATCAAATTAGCACATATTGTCCATCTGCAAAGGTGGTCAAATGGGTTATGTATGTTCAGCTATTAGGCACAATAATAATAATAATAATAGAGACCTTAAGATGGGGTTCACACTAGCGCAAGCAACACCGCATTTAAAAAGAAACATGTGTTGCAAACCCCCATTATACTTACCTGATTCAGTCACACTAGTGTGAGTGCGCCAGAATGCCATCGGGATATATCTTATTTTTATTACTTCATGCAAAATCAAGATCAGACTTTGCTGTTTTAAATTTGAAATTTGACTTGATATAATAGTTATACTTATACAATATACATGATGCAGATGCATTTCTGCTTTCCTCTTCAATTTGTTGATTTGGTATTATTGATGAAAGTAAATTACACAGTATTCATATTTTATCACCTATTGATTTAAAAAAATCTTTATTCTTTAATAAAATAGCTGTAATGATATTGTGTTCAAAATATCTTATTTCCAGACATTTTTAAATACCACACACATCCCATAAACTGTTGAAGATACATTGCAATAATAAAGGCCAAAGCTATTATGGGGTGGTGTTGTGGTCTAGCATGGATTTAGATGTTTCCATGTATTAAATTGTAACATAATGGAAGATTTGCATTATGCAGTAAAAAGAAAAAAACTTTCCAGCAAGTAAAAACTGATTTTATGATTGTAATGGAATGTGCTCTTAGAAGACAAAAAAACAATACAGTGCTATGACAAACTGAGTATTTGATGAAAAAAAATTTTCCAAATCAACTGAAAGTGTTTCATTGTATTCCTTCAGAATAGTTACGTTTCTATTTAAAGCTATATTTGCTAAAAAAAGAGCTTCTCTTATAGAAGCTAACCTACAGTGCCTTACGAAAGTATTCGGCCCCCTTGAACTTTTCAACCTTTTGCTCCATTTCAGGCCTCAAACACAAAGATCTAAAATTTTAATTTTTTGGTGAAGAATCAACAAATGGGACACAATTGTGAAGTGGAACAAAATGTATTGGTTATTTTAAACTTTTGTAAAAAATAGAAAACTAGAAAGTGGGGCATGCCAAATTATTCAGCCCCCTTAAGTTAATACTTTGTAGCACCACCTTTTGCTGCGATTACAGCTGCAAGTCGCTTGGGGTATGTCTTTATCAGTTTTGCACATAGAGAGACTGAAATTCTTGCCCATTCTTCCTTGGAAAACAGCTCAAGCTCAGTGAAGTTGGATGGAGAGCATTTGTGAACAGCAGTTTTCAGCTCTTTTCACAGATTCTCGATTGGATTCAAGTCTGGACTTTGACTTGGCCATTCTAACACCTGGATACATTTATTTGTGAACCATTCCACTGTAGATTTTGCTTTATGTTTGGGATCATTGTCTTGTTGGAAGA
>JAKJJM010044768.1:0-10113 GCA_021901965.1 Pipa carvalhoi
AAACAGAAGGAATTTCAAAACCTGCAGCAGGATTCTAAACACACAATTTCCTCATGAAAGTGTAGGGTTATCTCACCCAAATCAGCGTGGTCTTTTTCCACAGCATAAACTCTTTCTGCTTTTCCTCCCAGATTGAGTTTCACACAGACTTAACACCTAGGGGGTCATTCCGGTAGGTCCTAATTTTCTGTCCCGAATTCACTTATAGCGAACTCCCATTATAAAGTCGCGACCGCGACAATTTTTTAGTCGCGGTCGCGATTTTATAATGGGAGAATTGTCGTGGTCGCACACACATGCAGACACACACAGATGCAGATACACTTATGCAGGCACACACACACAGATGCAGACACACACACACAATAAATAGGCAAAGCAGAGTATGTGATGTAAACATGCTAACTTATATTAATATATTTTCTGCAGCATTACATGTTTAACATCAGTGACTTGTTAGATGTTATGCTGTGCAGAGCCTCCTCACGATCACGTGCAGACGCCTCAGAGCAATGAAGGGCGCATACTTTGCTTTGTGATTATGTGAAGTCAGCTCCTGTCCTTGAGCGTGCACGTAGGAAAGCTGTCCGACCGCTCTGCGGTCGGCAGTGCAGAGAGAGAGCCAGGGGGGTAGGGGGGCGTGGCTTAACACTCAAGCTTCCCATCCAGATGTACTGCTGGAGGAGTGAAACGTTACAGGGGGATTTTGAACTCTGCTGCAAGAAGAGGTGAGTCAGCAGTTTCTTAACGGTTTTGTGGATTGATAATAGGTAAATGTGGATCTCTTTATATCCAGGGTTTACTGGGTTTTGCCATCAGCCCCCCAATTCGCTGGCCTGAAGTGGTGAAGTCAAACAGGTGAATTCAGAGCAGTTCACCTAGTCACATTCGCACCTTCGCACCACTCTGCTGCTTAGTCAATAGTAGAAGTACCTGTGCATATGCACGCAAAATGATGCAAAGAGCTCCATAAGTTCATGACTCACGTAGTCACCTGAATTGGCCACGTATTCGCCACTTCACAGACTTTGCTCAATAAGCAAACATGTTGAAGTGGAGAATAGACACAAATTCACAGCGCTATGTGACTATTCAGACTTCAGTCAATGAGACTCAAAGACTTTCTGTGCACCAGCCATTTTGGAGAGATTTGTCCAGTCCGGGTTTGTGTCAGACCAGGTTTTGTTTGTTCTTCTCTCTAAAGTTTGCTTCGTCACTGAAAAGTACTATCTGTGAAATGTGGGTCCAGTTGCAATTACTGTGACACAATCCCTCCTCTAAGGTGTCCTACAAATATTAGGGAAAGAGAAAAATTTGACAGGAATAAAGGTATGTCACATTTACCATAGATTTGTATTCCTCTTCAAATTCAGATGCATATGTTACATGCACCCCTTCCCATATAAAAATATTGGCTTGGTTTTGGGCAAAGCCCCTCATAGATTTGTCCCCTTCCCCTTTAGTAACATGCCACACACAGGATGACATTCCCAATCACTTGCGTTCTATTTATTCAGGTGGCTTTGCTGTGGCAAAAGTATACGTTTAAGTAAGGTTAATCTTCTGTAAAACATCTGCTAAATTATTACTAAATTTCAAATACCAATAGAGACCAAGCGCAATAGGTGGATTGTCCCAATCAAAAAAGGGTGTGCCGCAGAACCTCCAAAACCCACTGTGGAACAAGTCAAAATTCAACGAGGTATGCACTGCCCTAGAAAATAAAGGCTATATGGTGTAGTACGTAAAATCAATGTAGTGTTCAATGTAACGAAAGGTACTCACAAACAAAGATCTTTCAATATGCATATTGAAAGATCTTCGTTTGTAAGTACCTTTAGTTACATTGAACACTGCGTTGATTTTACGTACTACACCATATAGCCTTTATTTTCTAGGGCAGCGCATACCTCGTTGAATTTTGACTTATTACTAAATTTCATTATTGTTGGTTATATTATCGGACAAGATCTCAGTATAAGATTAGGTGATTTTGTTAGTCTGACAGTACTCCAGCAGCCTCCTTTTTTCTCCCCAGTGTAGCTAGATAGATTGGAGGTAAACAGGGATTCAATCAGAATCATACCCCCCCTCATAACCTGATAGATGGGGCCCCTTTTATCTAATTTTAAATCACCATTTACACTAAAAACTCATTAGTTTCACTGCTCAGCACTCGGTAAGCTATTAGTTTCATTAGTAGTCAGACTTCTACATATGATTGCCTGTCTGGGTCCTTCTGGTTCACTGAAGTGCCACTTGAAGAGCCCCTTCTTGTTAGCAGCTCTGGAAGTGAACCTTGGTTTGTTTTCCTGTTGCTATTTAAATTTGCACCTAGGAAGTGCTGAACAAAGGGGATGGTACACCTTTGTAAAACAGAGTGATAACTATTTTTGTTCATTCATCTTTGCAGTCCTTGTCCTACAGACATGAAGTAGTCCCATTCCATTTCTTCTGATACACAGTACACATGGACTATCTTACATCTATCAACTTGTACTGTCCCAACTTGTATTCTCGTGCACTTTCACTTGGTACACTAAGGCACTGAACTAGGGAGAGTGGGGTCTTCTTACCACTTCCATAAACTATTAAGTTATTCTACCAGAGAGAGCATCCAATGCTTATTTGGTGTGACACAGGATTTATAACCAGACGTTACTGTCCATGCAGGGATAGTACTAAACTCCATCCTTTTTCTCACCAGTGAAATTAAATTCAGAAAAACTATAATGTGAAAATGTGGTAGAAATAATAAACAAATATGAATCAGGGACAGTTTAACCAAAACAAGTGAAGCTTATGCTATGGTTATGATTGAAACTAAAAAACATACTCCCTGCATAACTTGTGCATATGTATCTGTGCTGACAGAGAGAAGAAGATAGACATCTAGTCCATAAGCCCATTACCATAAGCTTAACTATATTGTTTTGTTTGTTTTTGTATTAGGGTGTTGGAACTAATGTCTTTTTTGTGGACCACAATCACCTTGAAGAACATATCAAAGAAGGAAAAAGCCACCAGAATTCTCATGAAGCAGCTTTTGTAAAATATCTCTGCCTCTATTTGTTTCACCAGGGCTATGAGCCATCTAAGATAACCATCCTTACTACCTATTCTGGGCAGCTCCATTGTTTACAAAAAATTATGTCCAAAACTATATTTGAAGGTGTCAAGGTATGTGTTGTTGACAAGTATCAAGGGGAGGAAAATGACATTATAATACTGTCATTAGTAAGAAGCAACCTGGAAGGCAAAATTGGCTTCCTTAAATCACCAAACAGAGTCTGTGTTGCTTTGTCCAGAGCAAAGAAGGGATTATTTTGCATAGGGAATATGCAGCTTCTCTCTAAATTTCCCCTTTGGGGTAAAATTAATGATGTTTTAAGAGCAAATGGACAGATAGGCAAAGAACTAAGACTTTACTGTCAGAACCATCCAGATAATATTAAATATGTGTCTACACAAGAAGACTTCAGTGAAGTTCCAGAAGGGGGCTGTATGCTTCCTTGTGAATATCGTTTGAAATGTGGGCATGCTTGTACATTGAAATGTCATCCTTATGATCCTGAGCATAAAAATTTTTTTTGCCAGAAGCCTTGTATGAAAGTATTATGTGACAATGATCACAAATGCAAGAAGATGTGTGGGGATTCATGTGGACCTTGCAGAGTTATTGTACCAAAAAAAATCTTCCCCTGTGGACACATCCAGAAAGTCCCTTGCTCGGTGTCTCCAGACACATTTGAGTGCAAGGAGCCATGTACTAAAATTCTGCAATGTGGTCACAAATGCAAAAATATTTGTGGAGTAGAATGTACAAATTGTTTAGAGCTAGTATCAAAGAAGATTCCCAGTTGCGGACACATTCAGGATATTGAATGTTACTTCTCTCCAGATTACTTTACATGCAAAGAACCATGTCCTAAAGTCCTTCAATGTGGTCACCATTGTGATAGATCATGTGGTCAATACTGCACAAGAAAGTGTCTTGAAAACATAACAGTGACTTTAGAATGTGGTCACACTTCTACAGTCAAATGCTATCTGAAGTCACAGGCAGATGAAACTGGCATTAAACTGATGTGTAATGTCAAATGTGAAAATAAACTGATATGTGACCACCCTTGCCCTGGAAGCTGTAGCATATGTTTGGAAGCAGGATTACACTTGGCATGCACAAAACAGTGCAACATGGTTCTTTTGTGCTCTCATCAGTGTCAAAGAAAGTGTTCAGCAATCTGTTTTTGCACAAAAGCCTGTGAAAATAAATGCTTCCATGGTAAATGCTCTTCTAAGTGTACTGATCCATGTTTCCCATGTACAAAGCTGTGTGGTTGGAAGTGCCGCCATAAGAAGTGCTCAAAACTTTGCTGGGAGTTTTGTGATAGGAGCAACTGCGATGAACCCTGTAGTAAAAAACTCAAATGTGGTCACTTGTGCATTGGCTTCTGTGGTGAACCATGTCCTAAAATATGTAGAATATGTAATGCTGGTGAAGTGACTGAATTGTTTTTTGGGAAAGAAGCTGACCCACAAGCCCGCTTTGTTCAACTGTTGGACTGTACTCATTTTTTTGAAGAGACAAAATTCTCTGAGTGGATGCATCAAAAAGAGCAGGACCAAGTCATCAGATTTAAGTCTTGTCCTAAATGTTCAGTCACTATCAGGCATAGTTTACGCTATAGTACTTTAGTAAAGCAAGTCATTTCTGATATGGAAATTGTAAAAGAGAAGGTAGTTCGGAAATGGTGTAATAGCTTAGAAATGTTTCTAAGTGAAAATAAAGATTCATTATGTCAATTCTTGGATGCTATTACAATAATCCAACAACTAGAAAACAGTAGAATGACCCTGAATACATTGGTATTGATATGTGAGAAAATACAATTCTGGATAAAGCTCAGTGCAATTAAAATAAAGTTGCAAGAGAAACCTAAACTGCAAACCTCCTTGGGGCCATCTATTGAGAATGTTTCTCAAAAAATTGCAAATGCAACGAGCATAGAGGGAATTCTAGAAAATCAATATGAATTGTTCAGGTTGGCACTTCGAGTAGACATATCAAGTCTAGCGGAACAGGATTCTAATCATGATTCCAATTTTTCACATCTCCTATCACTCTTCAATAAAATGAGCTCTAAAAAGCCCACCATATCATTGCATCAAGCAAGATGTACTTTAGGAAGTATTTCAGAAAAGATGCATTTTATCCATATGGTAGAGGATAAAAAAACTGTTCTTGACACATACCTTTTAAGGCAAGATAACTGGCACAAATGCTCTGAAGGACACATTTATATGTATAAAGGCAATGAAAGCATGGTTTATTGCCCCGAATGTAGTGACATATTCAAGGATTGCTGTGAAGATGAAAATGATGATGTTTATGATTCCTATAAAACTCATGATGATAATGACAGCTGTAATGAGGATGAGGAGGATAACTGCAATGAGGAAGATAAAAATGACTGCCATGAGAGGGATGAGGATTGCAGTGATGTGGATGAGGAGGATTACTGCACTGCTGATGAGGATGATGATTGCAGTGATGAGCAATATTTAAAAGCAGAGGACTATGTTGATGTAAAACAAGAATAAAATCTCTCAATGTTTATCATATGCAAATATTAAAATAATGGAATTACACTGAAACATTGTTGTAATAAGTGAGAAAATTATTTTTAACAACCAAGGCTTTAACCACAAAGGCATTTCCGCGAGTGTTTGGGCTATATATAATCTGGCCCTAAATATGATGTTAAATATACATTTTAAATAGTAGGTTATATTTACTATGCTTTGCCTATCATATTAATCTAAGCTTCCCCCTTTCTAAAACAGGTGTGTAATCAAAATATGTTTGAAATAAACAGTTATGCATTCATGAATCTTGAAGGTTTGTGTGTGTTTTTCTTAGAAATATATACAAACATAGAAACTACATTAGATATAACCAAACACAGTCCCATACAGGTCATTGGTCTAATTTCAAATAATAAGGGTGCTCTGGTTAAAACATATTATATTTCACATAAAATAAACCTGTCATATATGTTATATTTCAAGGTGTGTTGCAAGATACTAACTAAATCATCTTAAAACATAAAGAGACACTTAACCCCCATTTGATCAAGCTTCATTGTGTGTGTATTAAAAATAATGTACATATTAAATTTCCCTGAACTTCAGCTCCGTTATCACATATTCACATATAGGTGTTAATATATTAACCAGAATTGATGAGAATTCACTTTGACAGTCGAATTCTCACTTTAGATTAGAGATGTAGGAAATGGCTAGTAATCCAGAAATAGGATATAAGGCAAAAACCCCAAACCTGGTTAAAGAAATTATACAGCGCCACAAAAATATGTATATAAATAAAACAAAGTATAATAAAAGTCTCTTATCTTATATTAAAAGTCCTACATGTAATAAAAATAAGAAAATAATATGGTACAGTATTTCTTTAAATCTCCTGAAAGCCTCCACCAAAGAGATCCAAAAATCCCAAGTGTAAAAAGTAAAATGTTATAATAAATGTTCAACACACACATATATGAGTATTGCGATACTTGGTGATACCTTTTTTTTTATTGAACTAACGGTCAATTTAATAGACAAGCTTTTGAGAGTTCTATACTCCCTTCATCAGGTCAATAGCAAAACTGAATCAGGACAGACTGGACAGAAAGAATGTTGGAGCAGTTGTAAATATTGCTAGGAGTTGGTTGGAGTTGACAAGTAGTGATAAGGGGGTTGGTGGAATTCTTACATAGAAACTCACAGATAAAAAGCAAACAAAAATACATATATAGTTTTCCATAATATAAAGGAATGATGATGAGATAAACAGGCACAAAGACATATTAATATCAACAGATTATTGAATCATAAAGCAATCAGGTGTCGTAAATATAACTAGGAGTAGATTAGAGCTGGGAGGGGGGTTGGAATTCTGTGTTACAGGGATAGAAACAGTATCAAAGCACACAGAGAATACTACATACTTTTACCATTATATGAAGTTATGATAGTGAGAGAGAAATATATGGAAAAAAAAAAGTAAAAATTGTATATTTTTTAAATTGGTGCCTATTGTTTTATAGAAAAAGTATGTTTCTTAGGGAAACCAATACCAAGAACAGTATACCGGATACATATACAATTTTTACTTTATTTTCATATATTTCACCCAAATTAATAAGCAAACAAAAGAAAAAATTGCAAACGAGACATTGCATATGAAAGCCCAATGACTGCTGAAAAAATATATATATTTTTCTTCAAAATCACATTGTCTTCCCTGCAAAAATCTTAAACACATAGGGCGAAATTTATTAAGCCCGTAAAGACTCAATATCTAAAGTTTTGTAGCCATAGAACTTATGGCTAACTTTCGGGAGAAAGACCCGATTGCGGAGAAGCGCAATCGAGATCCCCGCTTGATGATCTTGCGAGAATTCTCGCATGAGAATCTCGCGCAATTAAGCCCATAAAGTGCAAAATACTTAAAAGCTGCTCGGCAAAATGTGGTGAAAAAAATTACTGATTGTCTTGCACTGAAAGGGTTAAATTTAGATATTAATCTTAAGAAGAAGAGAAAATGGTATGTAGATAAGATAACCAACCATTATTATTAATCAAAACAGAATACATAGTTAAATGATGCTGGGTGAGAAGATCATGTTTTATTGATATATTATCATGCTGCAATTTTACATTTTTGTCAATAGATGGGGCACTTTGCAAATTTTTAAAGCAAGCATTTTCAAACTACTGTAAATTAAAAAAAGAGAGTCAGTGGAGTATGGTACTTTGTTAGCCATAGATATAAGCATGCCTGAGGAAGAGACCTAAGTAATCTCCAAAACTTGCAATTTCAATTTACTCAGCCAAGAAAGTTTCACTTGTTCTGCTTGTTTCTGTTTTTGATAGAGAGAAACAGCAGAAATGTCTAGATTCCAAAGTTCAGGCATGTGACAATTAAGTTGACATGTTTACCTGTTTTAGGGTTGAAGCATCCCATGTAGTGGTTAGATGTGGTAATTTGCCATGCATTCAGACAGCCCAGATGGAGCCTAAAAATGGGTTCTGCAGTAGATGCAGTTATTTTTGTAACTGGGGGGTAGGGGGCTCTGTGTGTAGCTAATGCTTCTGTACATAAGGTATTTATGCCTCTGAATCCCTTATACTGTGGACCAGTGGTCGGCAAATTGCTTTACTGAGGGAGCCAGATCGCTCCCTCCTCCCCCGGCGGCTCTTGCCTAAAGAGCCCAAAGGGGGAGGAGCGAACGTACCTGATCCCATGACCTGCTGACGTCCAATCAGGAACATCGGATGTCATGGGGCGGGGCTACAGGGCGGAGCTAGAGAGTGTGCCGTGAGCCGCAGAGCGGCGGCTGGAGAGCCGCACTTTGCCGACCACTGCTGTGGACAATGCATGTATATCTACCATGCAATAAATCTGAACATTCAGGGGGTCATTCTGGAAACTCTGAATTTTCCATTCTGAATTCACTAATAGCGAACTCCCATTATAAAGTCGTGACCGCGACAATTCTCCAATTATAAAATTGTGACCGCAACAATTTTTTTAGTCGCACTTGCGATTTTATAATGGGAGTTCGCTATCAGTGAATTCGGGATGGAAAATTCGGAGTTTCTAGAATGACCCCCTTAGACTCTGTGGAGAACAACTGGAATGCTGGACCATCTCTGTACACAAATAGTTCTAGTGTAAAAGTTTAATAATGTTGGAAGGAGAAGATTCATTTTTGCAAGTTTTTCGTGAGGTTTGAATACTTGTTTTCTTCTAAACACAACCACAGCTAAACTGCAACACAAGAGTTAGGAACTTCAGAACTGTTGGGGCAGCTTAGCAGTACTGTACATCACAGGACTCAGGACAGTGCAGGAAACTGAAGAGCAGGAACAGAAGACCTGTGGGGACTCAGGAACACAGTGCTGAATGCTGGAGAGCAGAAACACTGGTGAACACAGGGCTGCAAAAGTAATGACACAAAGATTAACAGACTATAAAAGCTGAAGAATCGGAAGCATGCATATTGAACAAGTGATCCAAATGCTGCGTTCCCAATGACAGCTGGAGTCCAAGCGCTGTACTACGAGCAAGAATTACATTAAAGCACTTTCAGCTAAAAATTGTAAAAGTGAAAACCTGGCAGTTTTCCAGGCAAAACAACTATTTACCTTTCAAATATCCAAAACAAATGTATTTTTTTTTTTAACAGCCTTTGGCTATCTAGGCGTACTTGGCTTGTTGTTGTGGATGCATATTTGAGGACAGAAACCCCCATTAAATTTATTGGTTTCCTGAAAAAAAATGATAAAATAACTGCAAGAATCAAAACATCATTTGTTTCATCTATCACAATGTTAGGCTAAAAACAGGCTAAATATGAAAAAGCAGTGTCTCCTAAACAGAAAGATACCCAAAATGCATAGGTGTTTTCAAGGGTATGGTGCCAAACATACCAAAGTGCTTTAGCAGGAGCACAAGGGTAAATATAACTGCAGAGCAAGTGCCCACCTTTCGGTTTTTACAGGTGAAACAACCAGGTACTTTTAAAATACCCCAACAAAGTATACAGGGCCGGCCTTGGGATGGGAGGTGCCCTGCGCAATGAACCAACAGGGTGCCCCCCATTCCTCCCTGCAGTGACACCAGCACAAGTTCCATTAACTTGGGACCTCTGTGACAGGTGCCACCACTGACATTGCTTTGTTCAGCCATGGCACCCACCAGAGATATATCCCTATATTTTCTTATCCCTCTCTAATTATTCCCTGAATCCTGCTTCACAGTGTCCTAAACCCACCTGGAATGTTCCTAATTCTCTCTAAGCCATGTACCTTTACATCTAGTGTGACACAAGTGACATTATCAAGTTCTACCCCTGGAAGACTGAAGCACAGATGTTACCAAGTGAGGGGATAATTAATGTGCACAATATACCTGGGAGTAATACTAGGGCAGTAAATTAAAGTGGACCTATCACCTCCATGATTTTCACATTTTTACATAGTCAGTGATTATATAACATAAATGAAACAGTTTGGGGGGAAAAAATCGTTAGGATAGTT
>JAKJJM010044770.1:0-16913 GCA_021901965.1 Pipa carvalhoi
GAGAAGAAAGGAGACATTCGGAATTTCGAGTTTATTCGAAATTTCGAGTTAAAAACTCAAAATTTCGAATGAAAAACTCAAAATTCCTAAATCGAAAATGCCATGGCTATCATGATCATTATGGCTAACATGTTTCAGAGAAGACAAATTGGAAAAAAACTAATTTTCTACTTAGGTAAATCTTGTTAGGTAAATTGCACATACAAATCAAAAAGCAGTAGCAAGAATCCCAAAGGTAAAATTAAAATTTCTTGTAAAGAAATGGAGGAGGAGAGAAGAAACATTTTATAATTAGGTTAAATGTCCAGTGTGCTAAAGAATGTACATTACTGGGACAAAATGTTTCTGGTGCATTTTTCTCATTTAGGAGGAAATTTATAAAGCTAATTTGGACTTGTTTGTTGTGTTTGTTTAATTTTGGCCACTATTCACCAGGTTTTTGCCTTTATATTTTGTTCACTGTCCTATAGAGGGGTCACAGCAGTCTAGGGGCCCGTTTGCAGTCTCAACAGCTATAGCTACCCCTCTGCTTTCATATCAGTGAAGGGACAGCTGGAGTTGGGGATTAAACAACTGTGAAATTACATCCAAATTTCAAAAAGCATCAAAGAGAAGAAATTCTTATTGGTTATTTAATGTAAATGCACAGAAATGTAAATTAAAGAGAAACAAATCAAAAAAGGTAATTCATAGTTTGGTAAATATGCCTTAAAAATACAGTGCGCATTACTTCTGAGTGAATTTATTCTAGGTTGGTATTCATTACAGTCAGTATATTAATTTGATACAAGTAAATCAGGTCAGGATGAAAGTCCTTTTTTTTTTAACAGTGGATTAGATAAAATAAACAAAAAGTGCAACTGTGCAGGATATTTCCTCTATATTTAAAAACATTCCAAGCTGATTTTTTTCTTCTAAAATCAAAAACACCAAGTTATTTAGAAATCAAGCTTACATTCTTAAAGCCAAGGTAAATTAAGGTAAATACTGATTTGTGTCTTGTCAATATGAAATGTTTAGCCTCTTTTTTAAAAGATGATGTGACAAGTAAATAAATGATAAAATCTAATACCATGTGACAAGTAAATACATTTTCTTCTGTACTGTTAGGCTTTGTTGATCCTAACACCTCTATATAATCATAAATGGCAATACAGGCTACAATGGCGAATCGAATGATAGTATGGATTTACAACAATTTTAATATTTCTAAAATCCCAGAAAAACAACATAATATTTGTGATTTTGCTAACATCCAGGTGAGAAAATGTGTCTTTTTTAATAGTTTTTCACTTCTTAGCTGCATCGCGTCCTTGGCTTAAATCATCAAAAGTCATGCAGAAGCAATTTTGGATATGTGGGTGTTGGAGTATAACAACAGCTTGAGATCTCAGATTCAATACTCATACATGCATTTTTATTTCATAAGTACAAACATCAGTTGAAGATAGGAGTTGACTGTCTCAGGCACATACAATTTATATTACCACTATTTAATTTTTGTTAATATTATGTCAGTGTGGTACAATATTATTAAAGTGTACATGTAGCCTTAAGGGGGCATGCGGTTTGGGGGAATGAAAAGCAGGAACTGACCATATTTTTAGAGATCAGCTGAATTTATCTAGAATTGCTGTCCAGCAAAACTGATCTTGCCTGTTGACTTGAAGCCCTCCAGGTCGGCTGGGATTTCTTAATAAGTCACCTCTGACTGGATATACCGAAATACTTCCTGGTAGAATCCATCACCTCTGACTGGATATACCGAAATACTTCCTGGTAGAATCCGATGAAAGGAGATTTTGCAGGGCAGTTTAGTATCTCAATATAGCAATATGAACTGAAAGCTAAAGTTAGAATAGCCTAGTTGCTGCCCTAATCTTTGCTAGAAAACTAGTTTCAATGAGACAGTAT
Organism: Pipa carvalhoi; assembly: GCA_021901965.1. Lineage (NCBI taxonomy): Eukaryota > Metazoa > Chordata > Amphibia > Anura > Pipidae > Pipa > Pipa carvalhoi. The sequence goes on from JAKJJM010044770.1 coordinate 1,915, forward strand.
GACTTAATTAGTTTGATTCCAGCTAACTTCTAGCAATACAATATAGCTGCATACAATTTTTGATTTGAATGCACATTTGCCGTTGAAACCACATTTACATTACTTATTGTATGAGCAATCAGATATTATGTTATTACCTCTGCTGTCCAATAAAATGCATAAAAACTATGGTGATATAATAGAACCTCTGACCGGGCATTATTTCACAATAATTATGTAAAACTAAAATCCATTGCTCAATTAATATAGACTGATCACGTTCTTAACCTCTTTGTTTTTATCTGAAAAATTATAAAATTACTGTATAAAAAAATAACACAAAGCATAGTCAAAATTGCAAAAACACACTTAATACAAACACAAGTCTCTGCATATCAATTCACATTATTGTATTGAAGGTCTGAGGTACTTGGGGGATAAAAGAAGCACCACTGATGCAGAATTTTTCCTGATGGTATGATTTCTCAAACAATGCCAGGCAATTAGAACCCTAGAGGAAGAAATGTACAGGAATCAGCCAAATGGAATTTTTGTTAAAGTAAACCAGAAAACAGAATTTGTGAAATATTAGCCACAAGGATTCATGGAATCTTTTATGGCCTGGAAGAACATTGGAAGGCAATAGCCAAAGCTCAATTAAGTTCTGTAAATTTATGCTATTTTTAATCTATTAATATATATACTGGTTTTTTTTACCATTGGTTTGTAATAGAAAGATAAAGAGATCCATGTAGTTGGGACATCACAGTTATTTTCCCATATATCAATACAAACACGTATTGTTCTTTCTAGAACAGAAATATGTGATTCATAAATGATGTAACTTTTTGATTATAGAAAGTAAAATTTAAGAGTAAGGAGTTCTCGGCACCAAGGATCTCTGTAAAATGATCGTTTAATGAGAACAGTGCTGGAATCTCAGTACAGAGACGGAAACTGCTCTTCCACTATATAAATGACTTCAGAGTACTGGTACACAATCTGCTTTACCTTGAACTCATTTCCAAACAACTACCTGATGATTGGCCTTCATGGAAGTCATCAAAGATCATTAGCAATGGCTAAAATGACTGAACCATTTAGAGGTTTCACACGGATACCTCTCACCTTAACTTAAAAAAAAAATAAATAAAAGGCCTAATAGTCCATAGGTTGGACTATGATCTCATTGTGTACCTTAATTTGTGTCCGAGCAGCTTTTTAATAGTGTCTGCATTAATATTTTCACTGTCCATTTGCATAGAACTAATGAGGTTGGGGCATTTCTACTGCTATTAGACCCTTGCATACTATAACTGGATTTACTTGTAGTACATCGACACCCATATTTTGATGTTTCATTAATCTCATAGATGGTCAGTTAATCTCAGATAAGCAACTGTGATAGATATGCAAGTATTAGTATTGTGTTATAAAAACAAGATATATACTTACAGAAAGCTGTAATATGTAAGAGGGCTAGTTAAACACCTGCATTATGGTTGGTATTATTAAGGAACCAGTAAAAAAAATGCTTTGACATTCAGGTCTGTGGAGGAAAGTTGCAACTGTGCATAATACACTCCATATTTATGCAATGCCACATGCTTGTTCCCACTCTAAGAGTGGGACATAGGTTCTTCTTTAAGGGATATTTGTGTTTACAATTAAAGCAATGAACTTCATAGTTGGAGCTCAACAGTAAATGATGCAATACTGGAGAAAATTGTATAATATATATTTATATGTTCATAGAGTAGCCTGGTTTTGTCTTTGCATATAATAATATAATGTTACTAATTTTAAGAACTGATTTTAGATGAAGATTTTAGCAAACCTTCACAGTATTACCAAGAGAATGTTTCAGAGGGCAGTGACAACAGTAGATCAGAAAAAGGTATAAATAGAATTAATCAAACAACTTTTAATACCTTAATAAATATATTATCAATGATCTAAGTAAGCTCTGATATTATTAACGAAAGCAATGTTTGGCTTGAAATAAAGTTTACTGAACTGAAAAGGTTTGACACTGTTTATTTCAGATAAAGAATAACCACAACAGAGAGAAAGAACCAGGATGATCTGGATGTTCTGACCTTCAGGATGATAACATTGAAACTGTTAGCTCATCAGAACACTTACTTGGGGTGCCACTTCTTCTGGGTGAAGGACTACGGCTTCTACATGCCTTTCAAAGAAAATGGTAAATATGATCAGCTTAGCATTCTGATATACTGTATTTTATCAAATAACATTTCATAGTCGGTGTCAATAATTTGCCAAATTTGATGTGTTCTCTTTGATTGGTTAAGATTATTTTGCAGTGCTACTAATTTTATATCTGTCAAAATGCCCAATTATTTGGCATTTTTTTGTGGCTTTGAGTTTCATTAAAATTATCTGTCAGACTAGGTTGAACAACAGAATCTACCAGTCAGGACAAAGGAAGCAACTTTAGTCACATATAAACCTTGGAATCCGGTCAATAGATAGATAGACAGAATTACTATCTGGCTTTTTGAGTTCTTTGCTTTGAAAAATAATCCAGCATATACTCTTTCTATACAATATCTTCCGAATGAAATAAGTACTCAATATTACTTTAGATTTCCATTTGTCTTTAATATACAGGTGCCTTATATTTAAAAACTACACCAAAATACACCAATACTACTGTTTCATCCTAGATACAATTTATGTTCTTATAGTGTTTTAGCTTTGCATTTAGTTTCAATTGATATTTGGCCATCTAATTGTCACTGTGAAAAAATGTTTTTGCAATAAATATTATTTACTTATTTTCAGTGTTTTTTTAATTTATAGACACATTCTTAAAGAAGCACTTCCTCTTTCACCTACTTCCTCTGGTCTATTTAGGATATCAAGTCAGCAACTTGATACATTAATTTGAGAGTTTTGAAATAAACAATTGGAAGGAAGCAGGTGTACAGCAAATCTGATGTTTTACACTTGAAATTTTAAATTGGTATTTTGGCATTTGCAAGCCTTTATTCAAATCTTTGGCTTAAGACTCCTGATTTGATGAAGAGGAAGTAGAATACAAAGATAAAAAGCGTGATTTTGGTTAATAATATATACTGCAAAAAACATTTATTTACCAGTGACAAATAGGCATATAAATGCCTGTATTAATAAACTGCTCCTTTAAGATTGATCTTAAGTGATTTAAGTTAAATGCCATCACACTAATGTTGTTTGAAAAAATGTGTAATGAGCAGCACCTCAGAGCAAGAATCATGGCCGTTTCCTAGAGTTCCTTCCAAGTTTAAAACCAACCTTACTGAGCTCCTTATACGCTATGTGTTGTCTATTATCAAGCTAATATAAAAGAGATGACATATTAATGCAAACCTATTTCTGTGTAGAAGTACCATTCTCCAATGTAGTATAAAGAAATAAGTTGACTACCTGCTGCAGGACCAGTTGTCTACACAATGAATATGCCCTGTAGGCTACAAGACATGTTTGTAGTAATATTACCAGAAAGTTGTGACAATAAAAGGGTTTATATAAATGTGTTAATTCTCCAAGGATGAAATGCTGATGAAAAAAGAAAAGTCTCTGTAGCTCACACATCTTTCAATGGCTTTTTGTGCCACTTTCAAGTACAGAAGGACAAACAACCCAAAATTAATTTAAGCAAATCAACCTTTTTCAACTGCTAGAAAATTCTCCATAGGACATGTTTGTAATCCATTTTTTTTAATTATCTAATAGAAGATGCATTGAAAATTATATATCACTGGTGTAATTACTAGATAAAGAGATCAAATCAGCACTGTATCACAACACAGAAGGATGGGCGCAAAAAGAACAAACCTCATTCAACGGTGTTAACATTTGTTTTGGAATAAATACATTTTAAAAAATTCTGTACCTTTTAATGTTGTTCATAAGCACAATACCTGTGCAATCTAAAACATTCTCTGCAGCTCAATAAAAAATGTCATGTACTGTACAATGCAGGAACTGCCATTCAATTTACCCAGCAGTCCAAAAACAATGATATCATCGATTCTCCTTGGTTTGCATCAACACAAACCAACTATTGGGACAGGAGGAGAGAACAATTTAGAGACACCCTTTCCCAAACATTGCATTTATCAGCTGCTGCTTTAGCCCAATCATGTGATAAGTAAAAGTAGAAAAAGGAATTCTTTATTTACCAGGGTACGACCTGGACTCGCTGAGCGTGCGCGGATAGGGCTGGCACTCCTGCTTCTGCTTCTAACTGAACTCCACTGCAAAAGCAAAATAATCACATCGTTTCAAAATGCAGTAAATGATTCTTTATGTAAAATTTACATTGTTACTTGCACTTTGCCTGCCCCTTGACTAGTAGCTGTCTGCTTAGTACCTGATTAGTTTCATGTCTGTCCGATCAGCTGCTAAAACACCATACATTACAATCATGTGATTGTAGTCTATTCTAATAAATTTATACAGTTTGATCATATTGATTTATTGTGTTATAATACTCATTTAAATGTGTTATATCCTCTTTCCCTACAGTACCATGCAATGTATGGCTGTCTGTATGCCTACTGTGAATCCATCTGTAATAAGACATATTAGAGAAATGACTGTAATAACACAATTAATAGGGAAACTGTAGTTATCCCAGTACTGCTGATACACTACAGAAATGAAAGTATTTTTACTATTAAACAATAACTTATATGTAAATTGTATTTTCTGTATGCAGTAATAGATTAACCACAGTGTGTTATTGTTATCCATTCTCTTGTTTGTAATGTGTTTAGCTTAGAATATTTAGAATAGAATATCTTGAGTCAGTGGGAGTTGCAACATCCCTGCCAGCTAATGGGAAATGCTGTGTTCATGTGGTTTTACAGCTAATTATGATGAATAGTTCTTACCAGAGCTCCTCGTTTTGTTACTGCTTCTCCTTTGACAATGACACTGTCATTTTCCATAAGGGCAGGCCACACATGATAATAAACCAATGGAGCTGTGTGCTCAGAATCATATGTACGACGATACCTGGACAAACAGACAATGGGTTTGTAAACAGATTCAAAGTAACAGAATCAGCCCAACAGTTTCTACAGGAATTTATACAATGGTTAACAAAGTGATAAACTAAATAAAATGTTTAAAAAAAAACAAAACAAAGTGATAGGAAAGAAAAAAAATCAGATGCATGCAGGAAACTAAGTAAAACTCCTATATTTTGCACTGGAGTGTACCAGCAAAATTTGTACTTGTAATGTGTAGTTACCAAGCACTGAAAAGGATTCTCCTGTTTAGAATTTGTAAGTTCTCCTTACTTGGTTTCTGTAAAAAGTTCTCCATCCACAGTAAATGCTATGTCGAGAGGGATTTCTAATGTCTGCATAGCAAAAGCAACTCTGCACACTTCTCTGATGAACCCACTGATCAGAATAAAGTCCACTTCAGGTGGGAAGGAGATTTTAGGATTGACATTCATTGTATTGATCACCTCCTGAAAGCATGCATCCAATAAAAACAAGTCAGTGCAGAGATTTCAGGCAAGGAAATTAATTAACGTAGGCAATTTCTCACCTTTAGTAACCAATAGTAACCAATCAGCATTTAGCATTTATAGGTAAAGAGGAGCTAGAAAAAAATGAAACCTTTTAATTGGTTGCCATTGGTTACTATACATCTATAAAGAACTGACCATGTTGATGAATTCCTCATAAACTATTTTAAAAAGTTACTTATTATTGATATGTGTCATTTACTGTATGGTCAGGTAAACTGTGGCACAATCTGTTATTGGACATAATGAAAAGAAAGAATGCAGGTGTTGATCAACAAGTTAACCATCTAGTACCTTGTTGCATACAGTATATCAATATGTGTTGTTTTTTTTTAAACACATGCGTACATATGTTAATATAAAACTGAAATATGAGAGTAAAATATTTAAATATAATTTTAATTTTATGTTCCTTAAAATGTCTACATATACATTATATATAAACACACACACACACAAATGTGAACATTTTAAGGAATATAAATACCACATTTCACCATTGAAATGGACAGTATTAGAATTTGTACCGTTACAAGAAGGAGATCGCATCAAAAAACTATTACAAAGAGCTTTACTGGATTCACAAACGCAATACCACAACACCCAGAGGGCTTAATGAGGATATTCATTTCTGCTGTTTTTTGTAAACTTCTATCTTCCTTTTTTCTTTACAGACCTTGAATTACGCTTCCCTTGCAAAACTGAAAGACTTTTCGTTGTTTGGATATTATACAAATTGACGCAATTTGTCTGAATGTTGATAATTTATAGCCATTTACAAGCCTTTGTGCAGGATATTAAGTACCTACTAATTTGTATTGTTATATTGACCTTAGTTGCCATATTTCTAGTTCATTTTTATTGTTATATAAAAGTTACATTTCATAACTTTTTTCTTGTCACATCACAGTTTTTAATTCTCAGTTTTCACAATATAATTTTCATGAGCAATTTATTTTTGCCTTATAGTTTATTATTTACACATAGCTTAGTAGCATAGTTTACATGCTTTTCAATTTCTCATCATTTAATACTAATATAGTACATTTCCACTTTCCACCAGCAGAGGTCCTCGCTTTCCACATTTAGTACTTAATTGATTTCATTTGCATATTGTGATATCATTAATTGATCATATGTTTTATACACCCTCACTGTTTGTATCACTTTCACCTGATGAAGGGAGGCACAGTTCCCCCCCGAAACATTGCATGTGGATATGGCACAATGAATAATTATTTTTTCCTTCCTTACAGTGTGCATAGATGTGCATAGGGATTTTCATAGTTTTTTTTATAGTCCGGCCCTCCAATGGTCTGAGGCAGTGGCGTAGCGTGGGGGGAGGGGGGGGGGCACCCGGGGGGGGCCACCCCGGGCGGCATGTTGTGGAGGCGGTGCTCTTGCACGTTGTGGGGACGGCATTTCGACTGCCCCGAGCGCCACAAGTAGTTGCTAGGGCACTGGTCTGAGGGGCAGTGAACTGGCCCCTTGTGCAAAAAGTTTGGGGATCCATGGTCTACACGATTACTTTCATGTGTTCAGCCTTCAGAAACACCACACTAGTATTATAGTTCTGTTCTTACCTATCTACTGAAATAAAAAATTCACTGGCAATCTTAATATGCATTCTTTAGTCATTTAGAAAAGTGGCAAGAAATCTTACATTAACACTAGACTGGACATCGTAGAGATCTAGATTTCGGACAATGTAGTCAATGACGGCATCTTCTAGTGATTCAGGTCCTGTGTGAGATGGTGATAATGTCTTTCGTACTCGAAGTCTAAACTGTCTGAAAGCCATCTTGGCTGCATGGAAAGATTCCTGCATAAAAACCACAGTAAGGGATTTAATTAATTTATTTTAACCAACTGCAAAACAAAATGAGAAGTATTTATTTATAGGCATCCATACACAACCATGGTACATTGAATTACGTTTTGTGTTAATAAATCAATAAATATGACAAAAAAAGAGTAAAGGGGATATTTATAAAAGTTGAAAAGTTTTGTTTGAAAACTTAACACTGTGTCAAGTCATTTTTTAAAGCATTTCTTTTTTTTGAAAAATTGTTTACATCCTAAAAAAAATCAGTGGAAAGCTTTATAAATTTATAAAAAAAAAAAAAAGGGACTGTAAAATATTCTGAAAGGTATAAGTTATAGTATATCAATAATTTCAAGTTATAATATTTTATCAAGATATGCATCATATATAAATTCATTGTTACTCATCACTTTCTGTTTTTTTAAGTAAAAAGGACACTAATATTAACTTTGCAGTGCCCATAACTCACCAAGGGACATTTGCCTAAAATGTGACAAACTAACAAATTACGTGTCAGATGGGATATTTTAGTAAAAGAGCAAAAATCTCCAGCACTCCTGAGACTGAAGATAAAAGGCTTTATTTAAATAAATACATGGCCAAGTGGAGCTATTTATTTATTTAAATAAGGCCTTTTATCTTCGGTCTCAGGAGTACTGGAGAATTTTGCTCTTTTGCTCTTTGAACTTTGTTTCTGAGGCATGGAGTCCACCTCCTCCAGGCACCTGGGAAGTGCTGTGCAGCTTGCTTATGGATACAGAGCAGCTGTTCTCATTTACTTAGCACCTACTGCTGCTTGTGGATTGAAGCCGCTCTTTCTCCCTCTCTGTGTGATATTTTAGTAAACTTAACTTCCCAAAGCTTCCCATCAAACTATAGCAGCCTATGGTGAGATACAGAAAGATAAACATGGCTTGAGCACTATGAGCCATACATTAAGGCCATATCTGTCATGAGTGAAACTATCACAACCTCAATAGATAAATTGGATATTGAACTGCAATAAATATTTGATGGCTGCATATTTCAAATCTTTGTAGTTATTGTTAAGTTAGATTCCATACCACTGTGGCAATGAACAGGATCCTCTGAACCATCTCCAGATCCTCAATGTAACGTCTCAGGAGATTTTGAGCACTCAGGCGGTCATTGGCATAAATATCATTAAATCTAGAGATCAGGCGACTTTGGCGGGAGGTGTTGGTAAGTTGTGCAGAGGTAGGGGATTCAATTTTACCGAAAGGACTAGATGATCTGCTGGAGTGACGCAAAGGGCTGGGAGAACGGCTTCTGGAAAGTCTGAAATTACAAAGAGTTCTGAATTAAAATGCCCACAATGATTTTTCCATTTTATTTTATTCTATAAAGAAAGTTATGATTTGGATCTACACATCATAAAGAACCAGAATGGGATTTTCCCTTCTTGTTGATGAACTAATGCTGATTTAGTGCTATTATGCTAATAGTGTGTGTTAATGTGTTTTCAGTGTACCTTCAAGACACACAAAAATAAATTAAAGTGCGCTGGTAGACATACATTTCAAAGCATATGTATGTGGAACGTAGAGAAAAAAGTCTTGGTACATTTGTGCCTAGAATGATAGGCACACAAACAGGTCATGTGTATTAAGGCAGTGTCTGTTAACATCTGTCTGCCATCAGAAATCAGAGACCACCACAACCTGACAAATGGGCCACCCCACAACAAGTTTTGACCAAACTAAGTTACATTTCAGCCTTCCCAGTTACACTGATCAATGCCCAAATAGCCATTTGTTTTATTAGGCAGCACTCAGAATCCTAAATTTGACTGTCTTGCTGGGCTCCCCTCAGCTAGCCAAGTCGATTGGGCAACCTACAACAGTACCCCTTGTTGGCAGCTCTGTATGTGTACAAGCAAGGACCAACATAAATGTTTGTGAGCATAGGGTCCAAATGACTGTGTACAAAAGATAAAGCCCATGGTATCCACAAAAATTCTAGTCCAGTGTACAGATGTGAACTCAAGACTATTAACCAACTACACAGCACCATTGGAATAGCAATGGAAATAAATGTAGCAATGTAATTAATGGAAAAAATGTACTATACCTGCTTGTAAGTATGCCCTTCTCAGCTGATAAAATGGAAATCTCATCCTTCAGCAGTCGTATTTGTCGCTCATAGTCGTCAATGGAATCTAATGCTCTATACTCTAACTTATCTTTGGCAGCTTTTAACCTGGAATGATTGTGGAGGTTAAACAACTGTCAGATAAAGATACACACCACATTTTTATAACTGTATTGTATATTATATATTATAGTTCTAACTGTATATTCAGAACCAGCCTTTCCACACACTTTTTACATACTGTCTTGTAATCAGTTGTATTTATAAACTCTTTACATCTGCTTATCCCTACATTTCATCTTTTGTCTGATATTTCTTCCTCCCTCACCTATTTTCATGCAGTCAATATCCCATGACAGCAGATGGGGGGTATGGGGATCCCGCAAACCCTCAATCGTGTTAGAGAGCGGGCTTGGAGTGATGCAGTATTTATGGCTGCAATTGCGCTCTTAAATCCTGGGAGGCCAGATTACACTGTGTCAGGATGCGACAGGTTCATTAAATTATTTTCACATTCATGTTTATAACAATTTTTCAAAAATAGGCAAAAACTGTGTAAAAAAAATAAGAAGAAACATACTGAATAGTGAAGGACACCCTATGTCACCTTATATAAATTTGGGCCCAAGTGTTAGATTCAATACAAACATTACTTAGCACATATGAAAGCTGTTCTTTAATCAGTATAAAGAATCATTAAAGTTAAAAAAGATAAAGAGCCACAAAATAGTGGATCAGATATTAAAATCTATTTAGGGTAATACCCCACCATCTTTGTAATAAGATACATTGGACAGGGCCCACTGACTTGTTCACCATGCCTCTCATCTTACCAGTGGGGAACAGCAGGACAGAACCGTAAACTCTCTGGGAGTGACTTCACTGACACACTGCCTATTGTCTGCTGATTGGCTGTGCACTGGTTACATCATTAGTGATGTCACTGGTGCACCATCCACTTTTTCCTGATTAGTTGTGCACCAGTTACAATGCCAGCCATCAGGTATGGGACTGGGGGACTAAGGGGGTTATTACGGAAAAGCGCGAATTTACTGTGCCGAATTCACTGATAGTGAAGTCCCATTATAAAGTCGTGACCGTGACAATTTTTTAGTCGCGGTCACGATTTTATAATGGGACTTCGCTATCAGTGAATTCGGCATGGGAAATTCGCCTTTTCCGGAATGATCCCCTTAGACTCAGGAAGAAGGACTTGGGACTTGGACCAGGGTATCCAGTACCACAGGACATGATCTGAAAAAGTGGACTGTCCTGCAAAATCTTGTACAAAAGGGAGGTATGTTGCTAACTGCTGGCAACTTTACAAAAACACGCCTGCAGAAATTTAGTGCGGCATTACCATGAATAACATGCGAACATTTTTTATGGTTTTTTTTTGTCAGATTTCAAATGGTATTCCACACTTTTTAAAAACAGGATTTTGTAAGTGAAACCTCATACCTGTACTATAGGAAATAATAACTTCTACCAGGTCAGGAATGGTCAGAGGTTTTTAACAAAACTGGACGGAACATTCAGTGATATAAAACTGTTGCAGCAAATAATAAATAGATCAAATGGTCAAAATGTGCTAATGAAGAAAACATACTGATTTAAAATGATTTTTGATGCATTTAGTAATTATTATGCCCCATAGAGTGGGTTCATTTTTTTATTTTGTTTTATTTGTTAGTGATTTCCCTATGACAGCCCAATAGTATTCAGGCACTACTTTATTTCTTACTCTGCTCTCAGCTGGAGTATCTCTTCCTCTGTTGCCAAAAGAGTGCTTGCAGATTTACTTTTAGTATCTTCAAGATCCATTTGTGTTTCTAATAGCCTATCAAAATAAAAAATCTTAGTACTTTTCCAAACTTTAAAAATACTATAATTTTAATAACATATGCAAAATAATAACTGTCATAATATGTTGCAAACCTTTTTAACGCTATTTGGGCCAGATTCTATATAGCCCAAACACTCGCGGAAATGCCTTTGTGAAGGCATTTCCGCAAAGTGCATGAGGCGCCCCGCTCAAATAGTCGCGGACGCACTTCAAGAACAGGCGAACAGAGCGGCCGCAAGTGTTCGGGCTATATAGAATCTGGCCCTTTGTCTATTGACATTTAACCACTAGAAAAATCCCTGCTGCTCTGCTGTAAATGACATCATATATATTATTCCATGAGCCTGTCTTGCTCAATCATAAATGACATCTTATTTGTGATTTATTTATTGGTATGCATGTACTGGAAACGAAAGCTGGCTATAGAAATGCACTGCTGAATACATATGTGTGAGAAATGAAAAAGGATTTGTTGAAAAAGAAACATTATGGAAGGATGATATCCCTTTAAATATACATTCCTCATAGTGTGTATTTACATCATTGTATTTTTTATTGGCTTATAATGCATGATCTTGTATATCATGTCTCTGTTAAGTTAGGATAGAGTGGTCGTGTTAGTCCACGGATGCAAAAAAAAAATTTGTATTGCGATACTTGGTGATACCTTTTTTATTGGACTAACGGTCAGTTTAGATAGACAAGCTTTCAAGAGGTTTATCCTCTCTTTATCAAGTCTCAAGCAATATTGAATTTAGAAATTAGAAGTGAGTTACAAAGTCATTTTAATACCAAAAATACAGGACTCGATGTGGATCTTGGATTTCTACCTCACTATCATAACTTTATATAATGGTAGATTGTGTATTTATTTCTGTTTGCTTTAAAACGGTGATTGTCTCTAAAATACAGAATTCCACCCCACTTATCACCCCTCCACCACTTGTCAGCTCTAACCTACTCCTAGCAGTATTTATGACACCTGATTGCTTTATGCTCCAATAGTTTATTTTATTATAATGTCTTTTTGCCTGTTTTTATGGTTTTGTAACTCACTTCTCATTTCTAAATTCAGTATTGTTTGAGACATCAGAAACGGAGGACAGACCTCTTGAAAGCATATCTCTGTTAAGATATAGATCCTCATCTTATTTAGATGGACCAACTAACTCCACTCATAATATTCAAGTCTGCTGCATTCATCTTTATTAGAGTTGAATGAAATTGTTACTATTATGCACTCAGATCACAGTTTGACTGAACTGCCTAATGCTAAGCTGACTGATCAACTACATCTCATTCTGTGAATCAAATACCAAACAATTAAAGGTAATATCTACCTTTAGGTTGTTTTACATAAAAGTTTTATGAAGTAAGATTTATTTATTTTTACAGTTTGGGCACTATAACTTTCAAGGTCTGTTAAGTGTGTGAAGAAATAAGGCTAATTATCCAGGACCTCCACAATAAGATAATTGGCCTTATTTCTTCACACACTTGACAGACCTCATCCCCTCACCAGTGTAACTTGCTATTTGGGGAGGAGGCCTGCTACAGTGTGAAGTGCAGACAGATGCATAGCCATAGTCATTACAGAAGTTTAGGAGTTTTAAGTTGTTTTACAGCACAGAGGGAAAAGTGATTTTTAAAATGTAACCTACTATTAGCTACACAGTAATTTTTATTAAGTGATTTCTACCTGAAGAAACCTTCACTTATTTAGTAAAAACTGATAATTCTTCTATTATTGCAATCTGTTTATGGAATAAAATACGCACTTTGCAGTGCATATCTTAAGAAACGTATGCTTTTTGGCAGGCCTATAGTAAGTCACACAAAGACAGAAGTCATGTAGTTGGTGGTTATTGACCCTTTAAAAAAATTGCAAAAATGTTATGTTTTATGTAGGGAAGCAAACCAACAAAGAAATCTCTAAAAATGTTATAATGATGAAATGAACACCGTACACTTACTCCTGCCGGACTGAGTTTAGTTCAATGCGTGTGGATGACAGCTGGGTTTCTACTTTATTTAACTCCCTTTCTTGGCTTCTGTTCTTTGATTCCTGAAACATATAAGCACAAAATAAATATTAGCAAATTAGATATTCAGTAGGCACATAAATACAAGTGCATCTCAATAAATTAGAATATCAGGCAAAAGTTATTTTTTTCAGTAATTCAATTCAAAAAGCAAAACTCATATAATATATAGAGTCAATACAAACAGAGTGAACTTTTTCAAGTGTTTATTTATGTTAATCTTGATGATTATGGTTTACAGCCCAGGAAAACCCAAAAGTCATTATCTTGGAAAATTAGAATATTATATAAGACCAACTGTAAAAAAAAATTTTTGGAACACAGAAATGTTGGCCAAATGAAAGGAATGTACAGTAAATGCCCTCAATACTTGGTTGGGGCTCCTTTTGCATGAATGACTGCATTAATGTGACGTGGCATGGAGACGATCATCTGATGGCACAGCAGGGGTGTTATGGAAGCCCAGGTTGCTTTGATAGCAGTCTTCAGCTTGTCTGCATAGTTGGATCTGGTGTCTCTCATCTTCATCTTGGCAATACCTCATAGATTCTCTATGGGGTTAAGGTCTGGCGAGTTTTCTGGTCAATCAAGCACAGTGATACTGTGCTTATTAAACCAGGTATTGGTACTTTTGGCAGTGTGGATTTTTGGGCGAAAGACCCGATTGCTGAGAAGCGCAATCGAGATTCTTGCGAGATTAAGCCCGAAAAGACTCGCATCAAATCTTTTCGGGCTTAATAAATTTCGCCCTAGATCTCAAGCAGCTTGGATTGTGTGTCTCTCCACTCATCCTCCAGACTCTGGGACTTTGATTTCCAAATGAAATGCAAAATTTAATTTCATCTTAAAACAACACCTTGGACCACTGAGCAACAGTTCAGTTCTTTATCTCATTGGCCCAGATAAGATGCTTCTGGCATTGTCTATTGGTCATAAGTTGCTTGACACATGGAATATGACATTTGTTTCATTTTCCAGCAGGACTTGGCACCTGTCCACACTGCCAAAAGTACCAATACCTGGTTTAATAAGCACAGTATCACTGTGCTTGATTGACCTGAAAACTCGCCAGACCTTAACCCCATAGAGAATCTATGGGGTATTGCCAAGAGGAAGATGAGAGACACCAGATCCAACTATGCAGACAAGCTGAAGGCTGCTATCAAAGCAATCTGAGCTTCCATAACACCCCTGCTGTGCCATCAGATGATCGCCTCCATGCCACGTCACATTAATGCAGTCATTCATGCAAAAGGAGCCCCAACCAAGTATTGAGGGCATTTACTGTACATTCCTTTCATTTGCCAACATTTCTGTGTTCCAAAAATTTTTTACAGTTGGTCTTATATAATATTCTAATTTTCTGAGATAATGACTTTTGAGTTTTCCTGGGCTGTAAACCATAATCATCAAGATTAACATAAATAAACACTTGAAAAAGTTCACTCTGTTTGTATTGACTCTATATATATTATATGAGTTTCAATTGCATCCTCATACTCCGCCAAAACCCCTTCTCGCGAATCCTGACAATAATATATAGGGCGAAATTTATTAAAATCGTAAAAAAATCACGGCGAATTTTCGATTTTGCAGCCGCGATAAATCGAAAAATCGCGACCGCGACTTTTTCCCCAATTGTAT
>JAKJJM010044792.1:0-10529 GCA_021901965.1 Pipa carvalhoi
AAAATATATATATATATATATATATATATATATATATATATATATATATATATATATATATATATGAAATGCTATATCTTCCTGTAGTGAAGGCAGCTTGTAAAAAAGTAAAAGGGATTGGTATTGTATTTATATAGCGCTGGTATTGTATTTACGCAGTGCTTTACACAGATTCATCATTCAGTTCAGTCCCTGCCCCATGGAGCTTACAATCTACTTTCAGTCACACACACAGATGCATGTTTTTGGATTGTGGGAGGAATCCGGAGTGCCTGGAGGAAACCCATGCAGGTGCGTGGAGAACATACAAACTCCATGCAGATGAAGTCCAGGGTGGAATTGAACCCAGAACCTCAGTGGTGCAAGGCAGCAGTGTTAACCACTGAGCCATTCTCTGTTTAATATACATTGATAGGAACCAAGCTGAAAAACACCCCAATTTCAGAAACCGTTTTGGTATGGATTTATACTGCTTTATAAAGCTTTGTGTTTTAAAAATTATGGGCAACCTGCCAAACGACCTGTGGATAACTTGATCAAAATCTACTTGTATGTCCAGGATTTGAAAAACAGAATAATAGGAAAGCTGGAACAATCTTCTCAGCACAATTATTGCAAAACACAGAACTGGCACTACTCTTTTTAATATTTCTATTGTATGTGGCTTTGAAGAAAACTCCATAACCACACCTGTTCCACAAGTAATTAATATTTCAGCCCAGAGTACATTCTTGGCTATTACATTTGGTTTTGGTTATATTTTAAAGCTCTGTGTAAATGTCAGTTCTGTCTCAGCATAAAATCCTTGAAAGTGTCGACTCTGTAATAACATAATCTTTTAATTGTGTTTGAAGGCATGAGTGTGAAATTTGCTTCCCAACAGCTGCTGCTCAACCACAATGATGGGAGTTGTATTTCTGCCACTGATGTAGGCCCACAGCATACTGTACACCCCTAAGTTTGCTAAATAGTTGCCAATCTCTGTTAAATACAGCTGTTAATACAGTAAGCAGCAGGGCTGTGGCGACTCTCTTTCAATAGTTCAAACCACATTGGTAACTGCTGAGAATGAAGAAGGTCATCAGATCTATATCTGCCATGATTTGTATATAATATACATAGCTAGGTCATTGAGGCAGTGCTTTTTTACTCATTGGATCTATTTAGGCCTACATCGGTATACGTGTACTTGAACTATATATTGTATACACGGGTCAATCACAGAACCAGAGAGCTAGGTTTTTTAATAATAGCAAAATGTTATATTTGCCTCCATAATATAATGATAATGATAACATTTCCATACTATAATTCTACTTTTTAAAGTCTTCTCTTCCTGTCACCTTTGCGTCTAAGCAGTACAGTGTTGTGCGACTGGTTAAATGGCTTTGGAATGTCTACACTTGTTAGCTCACCTCAAAATACTTCCATATTCACTTTGTGCCAACTTCATAAATGTCTGGAATTGTGACCAATGTTTTCCCTCTATCTCCCTATGTCTGCGTACCTGCATCTTTATGCTAAAGTCCCGCATTTCTTAAAAGACTGATTTTCTGCTGATGTTTGTATCAAATCCATCTCGCCACACAACTATACCCATTTCTCTCTACTGTATGTCCTCCCCTACTTACCTACCTTTCTAACAAGTACTCTGAGAATTCCTTCCTCTCCCTAAACTTTTCAGATTTGTTTGCTGCTGGCTGTTCTCTCATATAACAGTGAAAATATAGTGCACAAGTGATAACATGAATTAGGAATACTGTCACAAGCAAAGGGATGTAAATAACACTTCTTGTCATTTTTAATTCAGTGACAATAGTGACTAAATGTGACAATGGTGACAATATGCTTTCTTATAATCAATCCTGCCTATTCATAGTTTTTTTTTTTTACAATTATAGTGACATTTTCTCCTTTAAACAGATCCATGGGAATCGTAGAAATCATGGGAACATGAAATCACCTTACTTCACCTGGGCAAATTCACATTACTTCCCGTCCACTACTTGCCACCTGACTGCACCCGGTGTTGAATAAATCTTTACCAAGGGAATCCTCTGTTTAGTGAATAAGGCCAATTTGCATCTATTGAAGTGAAGGGACCTGAATTCACTATGAAAAACATTTTAAATACCTGGTTAAGGGATCCAAGAAAATATAAATCTGACTGAGGACAAAAAGTTTGCCCTAAATAGTTTAAAATATAACCATGCCTCTTCTCCAGATTACCAGAATTGGCAGACATTTTAAATGCAGCTAAAAGCAAAGATGACTCTATGTATTGTATACACAACCCAGAACATACAACTTTTACCAACAATTCATGGGATAGTGAAATAAAGCAGCAGTGGCACATAACTGTAGAATAAGATAAAATGTAATCTGAAGTCTTATGATTTCCTTTTTCCTATTCATCCAGAGCTTTTGAAGTAAGGTGGTAAGTCCAGGATTTCACACCAGAATCTAGAGATGTCTAATTCTTACTTTGATTTTGGGTGGACATTTGCAGCTTCAGGCAGGAACCATGAGAAAGCCTATGAACTTGGCTGTGCAGGCAAGAAGACAAGCATGTCCTGTCTTGTGACATCATTGCACATACCTGCAATGCATGGGAGGCATTGCAGGAATTTGTTTCTGCTACTTTGCTGCACACTGCAAAGGTCAGTGTGGTGGTATGAGGAGGACTTGGGAGGCTGAAGTGATATTGGCTGTAGCAGCTAAAAGCCTTTCAAAACTTCCTCTTGAGGCTCTCCATACCCATATCAAACAAATATGCTGGTTGGCTCCATGGACACAATAGAGTGATTAAAATACCTGGACGCAATAAAGTGATTAACATACCTGGACACAATAGAGGGGATAACATACCTTCAGACACAATACCATAAATAAGTGGTGTTCCTTTCTTTTTGACTTTATGTTGTGCATATTACAGGGATTATGTGAACTCCTGTTTTTCATTGGCTTTTGCTGTATTTCTTATAACATGGAGGCTTTTTGACTCATTTTAGTCCAGCTCACACTGAGTTTTTTTTTGTTTGCTTTGTAAAGATCAGGTGAATACATAGATCTGATGTATAGTTTTTCATGCTGGTGTTAGAACTTACCCACCACCAAGCAAAATTGTTGTTCCACAATGCAATTGATGATAATGAAGCATTTGATTTAAGGCCTTTACAGTAAGGAAAAATATCATTTGGAATGTAGAGAGAGAGAAAGGTACTATTTTTAAAGAGAACAAGTGGAACATTACAATGAATAAAAGACCTGTAAAAGGGAGAATCACATTGTTATGGACAGTGACCATTTCATCCTATTCAGAATGTTCCTGTGAAACAGAATCGGAAGGTGATCATTTGTATTCTAAAAAAATTAACAAGAAAGAAAATGTTAACACAATAGTTCAGTTTTAACTAAATTTGCTGGAAAACTATATTGTGTTTGGTCTATCAGGTTTGTAAAACTTATAGTTGGGTTCCATGAAGCTGGAAAAATGCATGCTGTACTTAAATAAATAGAAATAAATAGCAAATGGAAAACTACTTATTTAGAGGCTTTAGTGTCCCTTTAAATAAAAATACACAGTGTTTCAAATATGGGATGAAGTAGTTGGAACAATTTGCCTTTTCCCAAAATGTCTTACCACTTGTTTAGTGTTTGACTGATGGGATAAAGCTTAGTGTGATAAATACAAATAGCCTGAATTTGGGGTAAATGTTAATTGAAATATTATTCTTAACTGATTTTTCACTGGTTTACATAATGACAAGGCTCACTCGGTGCTAAACAGAAATACTCTTTCCAGTAGATGTTGGGGTTATTCTTGAAAGAGTGAATTTACCTGCTGAAGTAACCATACATCATGGCAATTGGCTGTATTGTAGCAAAGTCATTTCTGCATATTCACTAAACTGTGTAATGCCATGAAGTGCTTTCTGAACGTAGTCAGACAAATGCATTGTAGTCGCAGTGGTGTCTTATAGTGAATGTATCATGAATAGGCACATTGAGTAAAGTGATGTCATCTTCATAAGTATCTGTTTAAAGGATGCAATGTCACAGTAAATATTTCTTTCTATATTATTAGTAACATACTAGCAATGTGACAATGTTAATATTTTGTTGAGTTTTGGTCAATAGTATTATCTACAGAGAATAGTCACCTAATATGCATCAATTGTCTTTTACATTCATTTTAACAGCAGACAATTGCTAGCTCATGTTTCCATTTTAACACTACATTTTCTAAGCTTTTTGAATTAAATGAAGGCAGAATATAAAAAGGAATAGGAAGCCTCCTTATTCACCACTTTCATTTAACAGAGTGTCCAAGTATCCAGGCCAATGAGCCTTGGGTGAATTGTCACTCTAACACATGATGAAAACCCTTAGGGCCTCATTGCCAAAAGTCTGAATAGTCCCATAGAGCTATGAATTCACATCTATTCGCCACTTCCCCATGTTTGCTTATTGAATAAACTCTGGGAAGTGCTGAATACATGACTAATTTGAGCGTCCATAAAATAAGAGCTCTCTTTGCGTGTGCGTGCACAGCTATTTCAAACCTAGATATTGTTACCAGAAGCACAATGTTTCTATTGTCAGACAAAGAAAGTGGTACTCACACAATAGACAATGTGATTGGGCATCAGATGAGTACTTATCATTGTATGGATTTCAAGATATTACTGGAGCTTGGCACTTATGTTTTGGCTGAACATGTTGGGGGTTGTAGTTCGACAGCTGAAAAATCCACACATTGGAATCCTTGACTTTTAAATAGTTGCAAAGTGGCTGTCAGTTGTTCAAAAATAACGTACTTCTGGGAAATGAAGTGCAGAATTAGGTGTCATATCATTCTGAATGTGGAAAAGCAAAGTGCAAAAAAAATTACAAGCGCCAAGAAAAGAAAACAACAATTTTAATTGTAATGAATAGTCAAGTACTAGTTCTTCTCCAGCCAAAAACGTCTCATGGTTTCCAAATGTCAACAATAGCAGGATTCTTAGAAAATAAATAAAAGCAAAAGTGGTAGGACTAAGGTCCGGGAACTGCTCACTCCATTAAAACGCCATAAAAAAAATGCAGGGAAAGAATAACAGACTACATGACACCACTAGATATTAGTATTGCTTTCTCCATTGCACTTACTAGGTCTAAATGAATAGCTTTTAACCGTTACATTTGTTTGCAGTTTCTTCTCCCGGCTGATGATCATTTATATTCTACGAACAAGAATAATCGTCGGCACCAATAAAATCTATTTGTGGTAAAGCAAGCCTTATGTTGACACATAGCTAAATCTGGTCCTCCAATGACAACAGTATTGTGTGTATGCGAGCATTAACAAACTTAATGCCACTGGCCCTTATGAGTAATCCAATAATAGGATGATCTGCAAATATTGTCCACCTTTTGACACAGCATATGAAGCAAGATTTTCCCATGATCCAGTCTAGCGTCATGGGCATTAGCATAAGCCTGTTGCAAATTCCTTTCTGTAAGCAAAGACTGCCAGTGCACCCCAATTTCTAGCTGCCTCTTCCCCACTTAGTAAAAACTGGCTCTGCTATCAGCAACATGGCAGCACTGATAGCTGGTGTGTGCCATGAAATCATCAAGGATGTCCTCACCTGTTAAAAAAGGCTAACACAATCTTCATTTTTGGAGAATGACCCTCTTATCCTTACTCCACTTTTTAGTCCCTTAAAGCTCAGTGTGCCCATTACAATTCAGGGAAGCCCTCAGTATGTCCAGTGTATCCATTATATATTTATGCATGCAACACCTTTTGGTTCAGACCGTCACCTGCTATGTTAGGGATTCCAGCCCCCTCCTCAAGTCTGGTATGTATAGCAATCCATCCCATTGTCAATAATGGGACCTCATTTTAGAAACAACATGCTGCAATAGTCACATATCCATTAACTGATTGTGAATCCTATAGGAGCAATTCCTTGTTATATGAACCTCTATAAAAGGTACTGTGACTTTGTGTTGCCAATTCCAGTTAATAAAGTGTGTTTTTCTTTTTTCCTATTCTATATATATTTTTTTTTTTTTAACTAAATTCCTTTACACCCATTTTGATATTGCACCACACATTGCTGCACTGCCCCCAAGTGGTATATGGTCACTGCAAGGGTCCACTCCAGAGGGGAGGAGTCACAGATATAACCCATGGTTTGCTGCAAGCCTGAGCTTTAAGTAAGCTTGCTATAATCTCCAGCACGCTCCACTAGCGTTATTTACATACTGACAGGATAATTCATAGCACTTTGTTTTTGACAGCAAGAGATGTGCAAGAGGAGTAACAATAAAGCTTAACATATAAACAGAATGTAGGTCTTTGTACACTTGCACACAGTAAAACAAACTCTGTGAAGTACAGTAACTATATTGCTTAGTCTGCCATGGAGTTTTATGGATGTTTCCATGAATCCTACATACAATCTTCCAAAGCTCATGTAGACTCTTAATATCAATAAACATAAATTTCTTGTTAATAAATGTTTTCTTTTCTCGGTCACATGGAACGCGGCTTATGCCGAATGGCCTGAAAAACTGCAATATTCCTCTGAATGAAAAAAAAATCCCCCATATTTGTTCTAAAACAAAAGGTTAACTGTAATGTTTGCATTGGCAGAATGGCAGCACTGTCAGGCATTATAGTTATGTGCAAGCAATGACCAGGTTTTAAAGGACCCTGATCCTAGCCTCAGCATAGATTTCTATTAGTAAACGCTTCTTGTTTGGTTTTGTTATTAGTACTAGCCAGTAGCCACCCTTTCCAAGGTAAGGATAAGAATTCATATAGTTGACTCTTCTGCATCTTGTTGAAGAATTACAATTCTACTCTGCAGTTGACCATCCCAAATGCACTCTCAGATGTCAGGTAACCTTACTGCCACATGACAAAGTTTATATACAAGAAACAGAATCACCTTATGTTATTCCAATCTGCACAGAATGTATGTCACGTACTGAGAAATAAATCATATTTTACTTTAAATGAAAATGCCATTCTTCTGTAAGGGCGCATCTCTTGACTTTATAAACAATTCCCGTATAGCAGTAAATGTTAGAAGCAGTGTGAGCAGTGATGTATTGAAACGCACTCTATAGGGGAGGTAGTGGCAGATACAGCCGATAATCTCAAAAATGTCAGCTGGAAAAATGAGAAAATGGAAAGATAGTAGTAATATTGAATATCATAGAGATACCTCTACTTTGAAGCCACAATGTAGACGTATGGATTGCAAAGTGGAGGAAAATATCAGAATATATTCTTTAAAAAAAAAAAAAAAAAAAAATGAAAGAAAACTTTAAAGGAGATATAAAATCATTCCTAGTATACCTTTCAGAAAATGATATTGAGATTATGTATTATATAAAACTAGAATTGCTGTGTCCTAGGTTTGATTCCAACCTGCACATATCATGTATGATGTTTGTGTATTGTTCCCATACTTGAATGGGCTTTCCTCTAGATATTCCCATCTCCTCCCATAATCCAAATATATACTAAGATAATTGACGCCTGACTAAATTATCCATAGTCTGTGTGTGTGTGTGACTGTATAGGGAAACTAGATTATAAACTGTGTCTTGCCTTACTTACTTTAATCTAACCACATTTTCAGTTCCTCTCCATACACAGGCAGCATGCTTTACCTTCTCATACAGTTTGCTCTTTTCCCCAAACACAGTTTTTATCCATCAAACATATCCTAACCCCCTCATATACACATGCACCATGTGGTTTTCTCTCTCATCATGTCTGCCTCTGCCCCGTTACCCAGTCTGCTGTTTACCCTACAGCAGTCTAGGTCCCCAGTGACCCTGGCAGCTAATTTGCAGACAATTCTCCTCCCTCTCAATCATCAAGCTTTCATTTAAAAGTAAATGTATGGGTTTTTTGCCTTTCATATAATGCTATCTAGAGACATTCACATTTTATGGATTAGGTGCATAGGTGCCGGATTCCATATACATTAAGTCATGTTAATCTTTTGTAGCCTATGTACTTGGTTCTGTTTCTTGTCTAATATTTAGCTTGTTGCACATTTTTCTCCACTGCAGTTAACAGATGGCCCATGTCCAGCTTTTCTTCTTTACAAATAAAGTCTTTTAAATCAAGTTCTTATTTTCAAAGAATGATTAAAAAAAATGTTAGTTAACTTGAATCAGAAGATAGGGAATAACTGGAAATAAAGATCACTTGAGTTTAAAATCACAAGATCACTTTCTCATGTCTCATTGAAGAGCTTCAATCTCCTAATAATCTCCATAAGTTGTGTAATATTTCAATGGTTGCCTATTCCTTAAGTTCTATCTTCTTTTCACTGTATTAGTTTGAGACGGTTCCATGCTTATAAATTGCTGTTCTATGGTTTCTTTAATTTAACACTTATTCCTTTCAAACACTGGTAGTATTTCTTCAGTAAACATGACCAATTATTTATGTTATATCTGAATACTGAATCAAGTCATGTGGGTTGATGTGATAAGTCTACTTGAACAAAACAAATTGTTTTTCTTTCGCTAGTTCTACTTCACCAGATTAAAAGGGTGAATTAGGAGGCCCATAGAAGGGCTGCTACTGTCTGAATGACTGCACTACACTTCGCAGAAGATGGTTACTGACTTCACTATGGGAATCCTCTGTTTAGTGAATAAGGAGTAGAGAGTTTGTGATTATCGGAGCATAGCGAAATGATGAGAATTTACTTTGACAGTCAAATTCTCCCTTTGATGAATAAACAACTAAATGTCATCAAAGGATTTTTATTGCCCCCCCCCCCCCAGCCTGATCAAGAACCCCAAAAGACTTCATTGGATGACATCATAAATTTAAGGTTATTTGGGCTATA
Organism: Pipa carvalhoi; assembly: GCA_021901965.1. NCBI lineage: Eukaryota > Metazoa > Chordata > Amphibia > Anura > Pipidae > Pipa > Pipa carvalhoi. The sequence continues at coordinate 8,874 of JAKJJM010044792.1, forward strand.
GATATGTGGATGTAAAAATTATTGGCACAAGGAAAGAAAAAGGTTGGAAACCACTACACTGCTATATCAATTCAAAATGCTAATCAATAAGTAAGCATCAGGAGCCAAAATGTTTAGCTTTCTATTATCTATATCACCATTTAGAAAAGATTAATGTAATTCAGACTATGTTAATGCACCTTAGGGCACGCTTACTAAATCTGATCTAGATCAGCATTCGCTACATGCCTTCATTTTTTATTTGCCGATTAATGAGCGCTTACTTGTTTATCCCCTAAGAGAAGTGATTTAATAAAAATCCTAATACAATATAATTTGATACAATAATAAGTTCCCAGCAAAAAATGACTATAACACACAATACAACAGTGCTGGGAATTATCAAGAGATGGTATAGGATTTCAAAAAAAGTTGTGACAGTGATTTTTTTTTTTTTTCTTCCCCCAAATACATATATTAGCACCAGGGGAAAATCTACACCTTCGTTCTGGAGAAGTGGGGAGTGAGGATTGTAAGTGACAGTCAACAAGCTAAAATATCACCTAGGGATCTCAGTGATATACTTATATCCATTACATTGGTTATGAGGATTATTATGAATTTCATCTGTTTCAAATAATTCTTTATATTTTGCAGTAAGGATGCTAAGTTATAACATCCGTAAGAATAATGCCAAATATAAAGTAGGTTGAAGTTTCTCCCCACTGGATTTTGCTGTACCTTGACTAAGGAAAATTGTTGCTATTCCTTTATTTTACATTTTCTAACAAAAACATTTGGGTCCAGAGAATAGGAATAACCAAATGACTTGCATGACCCCTGATCATTTTTTAGCTAAACGGAAATGAATGAGCGCCTATTTAATAGTGTAAAAACGGGTTTTAGTAAATAATTCACAAATTATTAATATCAAATCTTCTAAAAAACTTGTAAAGCTAAATGGCAAGACATCGTGTCTTTATACTGTTGTAGCAGTGTATATAATTTGCCTGTTTATCTTCTATGTACACCAAGCATGCACCACCTTAGGCCAGACATTTATTTTACAAAATATGTTTGTCTTATTTACTAGGCACTAGTTTTATGCCAAATGTAAAGCATTTGTGCTGTATATGAAAGGCTGTTCTAGTCCCTTTTAAGGCAAAACAATGAAGTTCCTCAAACCATCCTTTCATCTAAACTGAACTTTTTACAATGGTGTTTATATTTTCTTAAATCTTTAATTACAAATAAAATGTTACAGCAAAACTGCGATGGTATTAGTTTCAAGTAAAAATAGTTTTTTAAATTGGTAAGCACCTTACTTGGGAAAGCTTCTGTGTGGTCCTTACTCCTTTTGTTTAAAAGAGAAGTGACTCACTTTGAATGATACATCTTGATTCAGGGAGCATAAAGAATCTAAACATTCATGTTAAGGATCAAGGAGAAGAATACTTTTTTTTTTACTCTACATGAAAGTCAGGGAAAGAAGAGAGTGACAGAATGGAAGTTCATTTTTCCAGGAAATATCTTCAAATGAACAATAAAACTCTTAATTGATTCCCAAAATGTATTCTTCTGTTGGGAGGAGATTCCATGTGTGAAGTAGTTTCCTTCCCTCTTCTGGTGTAAGGACTGTGTTTATGGAGCCATTTCTATTTATGATGATTCTAGTGG
>JAKJJM010044799.1:0-13026 GCA_021901965.1 Pipa carvalhoi
TGGAGCAGTTTGCCAAAGAAGAGTGGTCTAAAATTCCAGCAGAGCATTGTAAGGAACTCATTGATTGTTACCGGAAGCGGTTGTTGGCAGTTATTTTGTCTAAAAGTTGTGCTACAAAGTATTAGGCTGAGGGTGCCAATACTTTTGTCTAGTCCATTTTTGGAGTTTTGTGTAAAACGATCAATGATTTGACTTTTTTTTCATTCTCTTTTGTGTTTTTTCATTGCAAGCAAAATAAATGAAGATATTAATACCAATGAATTTGTGATTGCAATCATTTTCTGGAAGAAAAGGAGCATACACACTATACACACTATATATTTATTTGGTACAGTATATCTAGATATATACAGAAGGTAACAGGGCATTAGTTTAACCAAATCATATTTGCCTGAAAATAAACATAAGTAGAAAATTCAAAAACCAATACTAGCAATCCATTTTCTTACTTTTATTCCATCTGTTGCATTGTGGACAACAGTTGTTTGAGGTTCCTACAAAGAAAAAAAAAAGGAATATAAATTACAACGCTGCAAGAAAAAGCATGAGTAACAGTATAATAACACAACCTAGTGAACTGGTAAAATACAGAACCAGATTCCTCATACACATACATGTACGTTAGGAGAATCAAGGCAGAAACTGCACATGCAAAGTTTTGCAAAATCACACACATACAAGAAGTGTGCACTCATTATATATGTTATGTAAGGGTACAGACTACTACTACTGATTCTTCCAAAATACCATTATCCATGGAGGAATCTATAATAATGCAAGACTGGCCTGGAATAAGCCGCTTACTATGTGTTACGCGTTTGTAAGAATACAATGACCCAAATATGTAAAAGCAAAACTAAAAAAAAAAAAAAAAAAAAGAAACAGATTCACAACAAACAAGATATTTGAGGAGCTTGCAATTACTGAATAAACTCAATGGTAAATGTGCACTGTCCCAGAGATATTTATTCAATCTTGGTAAGGAAATCTAGGAAGTTCAATCCAGTTGTTCAGGGAATGCACAGAAAGTAGTTGTTCATTGGAATAATTGCAGCAGGACAATATTTTTTTTTAACAAATGTGGTCATAGACAGTGGAGATAATCATTTGCTGGAGCAAAGACAATGGCAAAGTAACTGGGGATTGAAGCTTGACCCTAAGATTTTTGTTAAGAAATCTAGTCACAGATTGTATTATTACCTTTACAGTATGTATCAATGAGACTATAAACCATTCTGCATGTGGTTATACAAAGTCTTAAAGTAACAAGTGCCCTCCCTGTGGTTTATATTCATAACCATATGCAATATATAGAAATATATACATACAATTGATTAGCTTTCTTTTAGAAATGGTCAATTATTAGAAACATTTTCATTCCCATGTTCCATATATAATCATAAAAGTCTATACTTTGTATTTTTTGAGTTTTAGCAAGGCTGAATTTGCAGTGTGTATGTATGCATAAGTGCAGAACTCTCTCTTTAATGCTTTAATAACTTTTGCATTGCCAAAAGAGCTTTGGTCATCAGTTTTACTGTTCTTACATTAGGTTGCTTTGCAATGCTGGCTTTGGTCTGAGTTTAGAATGCAAGTGATCTGACTATACAAGCAGGAGATCTGAATCTGCATCTTGTCTTTGTAAATCCAACATGTCTTCCACAGTGAGCTAAGCCTTGTTAAAATTACAGTTTCCAGAAGCTTCAATCCCTTTTTTCCACTCTCTTGTCAAAATGTACTTTTATTAAAATAAAAAATATCGTAATGGAAATCAGAGAAGTATACTGGAAAATTTTACAATAAATGAATAAAAGAAAAACATTCCTAAAAATGCATATACCTTTGAACCTTTACAAGTATTTAGCAAACTATCCCTATTTTTATTTCTTGTTGCAGCAAAGACAAAAAAACCACACACATACAATAAGCCCTTATACACCAGTGTGCCCAAACTCAAGCCAAACCAGAAGCACAAACATTAAGTCCTGAAATTCTGAGATTTCAGAACTGAAAACTCAACTTAACAGTGATACAATGGCATCCTTTGTAATGGCACCTTAAGAAGAGAGAGAGACAAAGGCATACATCTATGCAAATAACGCAGATAAATAATAAAATTACTTGGTGTAGATTTGTTTTAATAATTTTTCATGCTCCCCAAAATATTTAGACAAATTTATTTCATTCAAATAAATAAACACGCAATAATATTTCATTAATTGTTTTTGCAGGGCCTTTGTCTCACTTCTTTAAAAGGTTATTTTTTAGTGTACCATGGGCTAGGGATGGGAAGCCCTAGGTGTTAGAACACCAGAAACAGGGCTCATTAAATGCAGTGATTCATATATTTAAGAAGATTGATTGTTTTACATTGATTTAATTAACATTTCATTGGCCCTTTTGGATCAAGCCAGCCCATCTCTGCCCAAAGAGGCACAACAAGGGACCTTTGTATTAAAAAATTGTTAAGTCCTATGTTGAAAGCTTCTTCAGCAACACGATCTGAATAACCAAAATAAATGTTAGTTTGAAGCAGTTCTAAGAGTAACTTGTAATTAATATGCAGCACAACAAACAGCATGATGAAAGTCAATGGTACCAGCCTGGTTACTGAATGCAGCCCTCAGCAATTGTTGGTATTTTTTGTATCTTATCACAATAAATATCCCCAAATTCAAACTTTCTGCATGAAAATAAAACCTGCATTTTATGATATGTGGTGTAACTATTGAACATATGGAACCAACCTGAGCTACAGGTCAGTTAAAGTGGTATTTTAATTAAAAGAGGCGTATATATATATAAAATATTAATGTAAAGGGAAAAGGTGCTATAAATGTGCTTTATTTACTTTAAGGTGTTGGGAATGAACTGCTGAGAGATTTGCAGTACCAGCCTAGTAAACAATGACAATATGATAGGAGCCATGTTAGTTTGTTCCTTGCCAAATCTATTAATAATATCTGTGCGACTGCTTGTTCTTCTAACCCTCTCTCTGTAAAAGGGTGACAAAATTCCTCAACATAGAATAGGGTTACTGGAGCAAGCATTCAGTCAAATACACAGTGTCATCATTTATTTGCCAAAAGGGCTAATTTCAACTTCCCTTCTTCTTCCCAACTTGTTACAAAAGGAACTAACCACACGATAGTAATGAACACAACAACCGAAAAGCAACATAAAATGCATATATGACTACTAGATGTGATAGCACAAGCAGCATTCCCACTGCTCACAACCCAGACATGGGAATCCATGAATAAAACAGTAGATGGGAAGATACCATTGATGTCTGCAATGGGGGGTTTTCTTTTGCTGGGCTTACTATGCTGTTTTTGTTGTTGGTCTGCGGCTAAGATAGAAAAACACATGGTTTAGTCCTGGTGGGATGAGCGGCTTAATGTTATTAAAAACAAATCTGTATGGTTACCTCTGATCTGGTAAGAACTATACAAGGACGGTTTACCTCTGAAAGCAGAGGTTAAAACAATTCAAACAAATGCCTTATTTTAAATACATATGGAAAGTGATGAGACGTATAACAGTCAGATGAGATAAATGGTAATGTGGCAATCTTTTGCACAAAGGTTAAAAATAAACAAAAATCTGACACACTATCACATTAATGAGACATTGACACTATTATTTGCTAAATGCGTATCACAACACTGTTTCACTGATGGTACTGGTTGCCCTGCACAGGAAAATTATTATACGCCTTAATATTTTTTACACAGGTACCTCAGATTAAAGTATTGAGTCAATTATTAAGAAAAATCCAGAAAACATGACATGTGAGAAGGCCCCAAGGCATCCTTTTTTTCAAAATTCAAACCAATTCTATAGAACCACCTTGAACACCCACTTAGTAGTAACTTTTTTCCAGAATTACTAATTTTCTAGGCGATTACGACATTTCGCTGGCACAAACTTTATTTGAATTTTAAACTTCTTTATATATAATTTATGAATTCTTACATAAGTGGCAAAAGGGATCCAAAACGTTTCGAAAGACAATGGAAAACACAAGTGAAAAGACATGACAGAGTAACACAGTACAATATTACAATATTGAATCTCAAGGCACATATTTATGAAGGGTGCAGGTGGAGCTAAACATTACTGGTGCACACAAGCATTCCATTCATTTGGGTGGGATAGGAAACATAAATTTGCTTGCCCAACATTGCAATAAAGTCTGGATTATGCGTCTTTAAAAATACTTCCCTGAATGTCTTTACCAGAAACCAATCTTACATAATTGGTTTCTGATTTGTAAATATCAAAGTTTATCTACAATGGCTTGCTACCAAATACTATTAACTATATAAAGAGATCCATTGTTTTTTTTTTTGTTTTTTTTTATAAAGCACAAAGTTGACCTTGCTTGCATACTTAAATAGCTGTTCTGATTGGTGCTGTGGGTAATGACTAAAACACATAATTTACTGCAAATGTTAACTACTTCACAATGTTGACTTCCTGTTAATACTTTATTTTGCTAATATTTCTAACAGAAGGCATTATATTACTGGCTAAATTAGCCTATGGTCTCAGTGGGACCTTAGTAGGCTCAGCTGCTCCTATGCAAAAGCATGTTATTGTTTACTACGGCGCTAACATTTACACAAACTGGTTGCAGGGAAAACACTGGGATACATTTGCATCAGAGCAGTTGGATCTAATGAGTAGATGCACATGTGAAATAGAGCAAAAAGGAACCCTTTAAGAAACCTGTAGCTACATTAGTGGCTAAAAATTTTCTTTTTAGACCAGAGTCACACTGGCAAATTTTCTTCTGCATTTTCTTAAAACCAAGTGTCTGGCAAAAAAACACCTATTGATTTACCTTGGTGCTTTTCTCTCAAGTCTTCCCACTCATTGCTAAACTGAATTGACTTTCATTGTTATATTTTTCTCAGCGTGCTTCCCACTTCTGAAAAAGCACAGCATGCAGAATTATAACAAGAAAGCATCAATTGCTATTACTACTGTGGCATCTCAGTGGTGTTTTCAGTAGTTTAACCTATGCATATCTATCTATGCTTGATTTTAAAAAGTGATGAAAATTTGCTAGTTTGATCTGTTGATGATGTACTACTCACTTTAAGATGCTTTGGTGCTTGTAAATCTTATGTGCAGGGTCCTCTCTCTACTGCCTACAGTAGTTTGTGTATACATTTCAAAGACTATCTCCCCACAGTATACAATTCATATATTTATTATTTTTATATTGAGAAAAATGTTTTGCAGCACTGTACAATCTTTTGGAGAAATACAAAAATGTACTCAAACTGAAAGCAATGATCAGGGGTCCTTGCTACTGCTAGCTTACAGTTTGGAGGGCACAATGCTACAGAATATACAGCACTCTTAAATTATCATGTCAATACTGTTACTTTAATATAGATTCACTGAACTGAAATATTTAGAAGTCATTGCATACATCATGTTTTGTGATGTTCATTTATGGTGTATACTCTCTCTTTAATAAGGACTTCTTGGTTAGCATCAATGCTTGAGCTGATATAATACTTTATGAAGTAAAAACTAAAGGAATGAAAAAGCCTGCTTTGAAGAGCATATTGAAACCAATGAGCACTGTACAGAATCTGTGATGTTATAAATGCAATCAGCAAGGGAGCAATATTTAATAGGGGTTGAATGAAGTGCACTTAATGGATTTCTGTAATATATATTTATTTTGCTTGTTTTAGTTAATTGTCTACTGTTTTTATTTATTGCGGTTCCCCACACTATATCCGGTGGACTGTGGCTATGGTTATTTTACATGCATTAAGTCTCCTTGCATCCCAATCATGTGTGCTTTATCCTGTACTACAGATTGGCCAGAGATCTTACTAGGCTTTAGGCTCTCTCCAAGGACACATGATTAAGAAACCATGTTTAGACTCTTGACAACACGCAGGATATTCTTTATCTAAATTATGGTCTTGTGTGTATCATTTTATAATTTCCAATGTTAGGCTGTGCACAATTAAGTAATGTATGCATGTGGCCTTGCTTGCTCAAACTATAAACTTTGGCCAAACAACATGCTACAAATTTATCTTAAATGTTGGCTCTAATGGTAGAGATCTGCATGGTCAGAATTCGCAATTCACTTCAACAGAAATCACTGTTCCAACTGATGAGAGATTGCATTCACAGTTGACAGTTGGTCTTACTGTAATTAGACCAAAGTGTGCCGAGAAAAAAAGACTTTAAGCAAACTACAAACACAATGTTGGGGTCAGCAGCTTATCATTTTGTGTGTAGGGACCTAAATGACCCCTATACCAATACAGATTTGTATGTGGTCAAATTTTTTTGAAGTCTGCATTAATAAATCTTGTTTGCAGATATGTGTCATTGACAGACTGTATAAAAGTGTCCCGAATGAGTGGTCCAGTTATTGTGATGACTGCCTAAAAATATTAAATGAATGTGGCAACTACATGTTGCTAAATTTCCAAACAAGCCACTCATTTAACAGTAAGAAAAAGAACAAACAGATCTTTGTTTATGTGTTTACAAAGCAGCAATTCTACTGGCTTTATATTGTATTTGTTCAACACACTAAAGCCTAGTGTGTCCACATCAAGTGTATGCCTCCTTATATTTACTTTTCTTTAGAGACTTATTTTAAACCCAATAACCCACAATGTAAAGCATATTCTACCTAAGAAAGCTTGGAAAACTATAATTATTCTCAACCAGTATTGATAACTACATTTGGTTTCTAAGTGAAAGTAAATTAGATTATTCCTAAATATTTATACAGAAGATTCCATGACTAAAAAGTGCTCCTCCAGCCTCTGGAGAAGCCTTTCTTCTTTAATAGCATCAGAGCTATTAATACAATCTGCCTATGAATAACATTTTTCTAAAACCATTACAGACCAGAGGCTTAATTCTTCTTCTGCCACTTTAATGCTGTGTTTTGCAATGTTTAGACTTAAAAAAAAAAAAAAAATCAGTGCGGTGGCTCAATGGTTAATACTGCTGCCTTGCAGTGCTGAGGTTCGGGGTTCAATTCCACCCTGGTCTTCATCTGCATGGAGTTTGTATGTTCTCCCTGCACTTGTGTGGATTTCCTCCGGGCACTCCGGTTTCCTCCCACAATCCAAAAACATACATCAATACATCTGTGTGTGTGACTGAAACTAGATTGTAAGCTCTATGGGGCAGGGACTGAAGAGAATGATGAATCTCTGTACAGTGCTGCGTAATATATCAGCGCTATATAAATACAATACCAAGTACCAAAAAAAAAAAAGTATAATCACACAGTTTAACAGCTCTGAGGCAATTAAAAATGGAAGGGTTTTATTCTGTTGGACTGGAAGGTTCATGGTTTGATAACATGATATACTGCTGTGGATTACAGCAGCGTTACAATGCAACCCCAATAGCTGACTGATTTGTTCAGTATATTAATTGGTCAATTCAGTCACCGATATATATTTCAATTTAGCTGCATGTTTATCTACAACAAATTTTATGTAAGATTACTAAACTGGTCACTTAGCTTTGGCTTTTGTTCTACACTCAGACCAAATTATTAGGCTAGTAGTGTACCATTTAGATAGATAGGAAGACTATATGAATTGTTAGTAAAACTTAAAATAGTCACAAAATTAAAGCTAATGTACCATTTTTACATGACATACCCTGTAAGTGATACCCCCACAAAGTCATCATGACATAATCCAAAGACTAGTTATACATACATTTTAATTATTATTTTAAACTTATCTGTAGTGGTAGGGAAGTGGAAGCTGGCTAAAAGCCAATTTAGATTTGATGAAAACTATTTAATATTTATTATTATTATTATTATTATTATTATTATTATTTCCTCTTTGGCAACTCAGTTTGGAATCTTATCTAAAGTAATTGACTGACAAGCATGAGAATTCTGAATAACCAATTAGAACATTACAGAAGTGCAATCTTAGAGTCAACCTACTTCTTTTGGATTGTTTTTCTTTCAGAATTGTCCATGCCTGTTAGTCTATTTACTGACTTCTAATTCAAAAGTGACCAGCTTAAGAGGAAGTAACAGACACACAGGACCTCTATGACCACATAAAAGTATGGAACTCTGAAATAACCTTTAGAATCCTTATATTATTAATAGCCTTATAAATGAAGGGGGTATAGAAAGGGATATATTGTCCTTTACAATACACACGACAGTTTTAAAAAACAAAAAAGTTTTCAATGTATAAATGTATTTTATATTATTGCTCGATAAGCATGGTTGCTAAACCAGATTTAGCTCTTGCGTTGTACCACTGTATCATCCAGAACAATTAGAGTTAAGGTTTTAGTGTTATACTGTAGCTTGTTCAGAAAGACTACAATTCCTGTCATGCCATGTCACCCAAATGAAGGTATTAGTGTAGAAGAACCAGTTGATTATAATTCGTTCTTTTGTTTCCCTTATGCTTATGTGCTGCAGTAATACCATATTTCAAAAATTGTGTAGGTTATTGCCTGCATTCCCCATGAAGCTATTGGGTCACAAGACAATTGCTTGCAATGCTATAATTTAGGTTTCAGAACATGCATGACTACAAATCCCAGGGTACCATGTGATATATTTACTCGCTGGAAGGGTACAGATGCAGTCTGAGGGAAGCAGAGGCAGTAAATGATGTTTTTAAACAGGAAAGGCAATCGATGGTTGCTTTAAAGAAGAACTAAAGCTTTAAAAACAAAAAAAGCTATATTAAATAACTACCTTATAGTAAGCACCAGCTTCTTCTGTCCTGTATCTTCTCTGCACTGAGGCAGTCTTCACAGCGCTTAGGCTGCTGCTAAGCCCTGCCCCTTATGCAAAAGAGAGATGACGTCATCACACTCATTGTGCCCCGGTGAGAGGAGAGCTCTCACCTGGGGTGAAATGAACGTGATGACATCATCACTCTATTTCACAGCCGGTGACAGTGAGCGGAAGGAGCTTCGGGCTGGCAGCTGGACCCTCCATATCACTGTGAAGACTGCCTCTGTGCAGAATAGATACAGGACAGAAGAAGCTGGGAGTGCATCGCTGGAGTTTACTATAAGGTACTTATTTAATATAGCTTTTTTTTTTTTTACAGCTTTAGTTCTCCTTTAAATTATAATAGGTTAGTTCTGATGTCAGAACAAAAAAGACACTATTAACATTATACCATATACACTACTCTTTAAATTTTCCAACGTGACGCTAGTACCTAATACATTGTACAGGAGAACCCTCATAATACTAATATATAATATCATTACAAGACTGATACCTAGAACAAGTAACTGCAATAACTAGTTAATATACTTTTTGCTCTCTCTGTTTTTTACATTTACATACATATATTAGTCATATAAATTTAAGCATGTGCATTACCATAGAAAAATGAATTGCAATTTAACATTAATAGTGTCCCTTGAAACTTTTTTCACTCTGAATAAAAAACACTTTTGTTAATACCTTAAAACTTTTTTTTGTTATGCTATAATGTACATCAGCTCAGAAAAAAAGAAACTTTGATTTTGAAAAGTAAATCATACAACTATAAAAGTAACCCACTGTTTTCATCAATGTAGCCTGAGATAAAAGACATGCAAAGCTAGTCCTTTTAAATAATAATTATTTCATGAAAAACTGCATATCTACATTCACAGAGGTTGAAACAATGCTGTTAATGGATGTATGATATAGGATTATTTGAAATGAAAGATTCTAGAATAATAATGTCCTTTTTTATGCTATAAATTGAGTTTTCTCAAGAAAAGCCTAAATGGAGCATTTGATCTGTTTAGGTCAGTTATCAAACTGCTCTACATTCCATTTTCCTAAAGCAGGGAAAGAAAAAGAGCTGAAGAAGCTGGCAATTGTAAAAGGTGACTAGTAATGTCTCTGGGATTACAAGGCTTCAGAGTTCTTTTTCCATAAATGGTAATACAAATTGTTAAAATAAAAACAAACCCTCAAGGTATTTGAAGGGTATTGCAAGCACCTTCCCCCTCAAAGCTCCAACACAAACTGGAATTAAATGATGATGCATGTGTTTTAATATACACACTCCTTAATGCAGGAAGGCATATTCAGTCAAATTGCATATTTCTTAAGAGTTTGTGGTTAGTTGAATTTGATTGTGCACAGACAATAAGGCTCACAAAAGGCCTAACAGATTTTTTTTTTTTTAATTTTGAATTAGGTTAGACAATTTGAATGCAAAATGGGTGTGTAGATAATTTGTCGACTGTACTGTCGTAAAGAAAACCATACAGAAAAAGCTGCAAACATTACAGTTACACTAGTGTGTACAATACATTACACTTCGTATTTATGGGCAGAAAGTATTTTAACTGCTTTTTATTTGTGTGTGCATGTTTTGAAATTTGCATCACGATAGTCCAGAGTTCAAATAAAGCTGATCCTTTTTTATTTCATCTCAAAAGTGGAATTTTATATTAACTATTTGTGAGACAAGGATTTCAAAGCTCTATCTTGTAAATAATTTGGACCTTTCTGGGCAAAGGTATCATGGCTATTAAAACAAATCATGCAAGTAACGCACTATATACATCAGACCAGGAATCCTGGCTATACAAGTTTTTCAAATTCTACCTTTATTCCAACTTCAATCTTAATCAATTCCAGAGCTTTGATCATGTCCGTTTTATTTTATTTTTGTTTTCATTTTATATTACAGAATATGGTAAAACAAATTAAACTAGACCAGCAGAATAATCGGGTCTATATAGGTCGGATTTGAATGCAATTATACCGGATCTCCATTCTCCTGGCTAAACTAAATAAAGAATCCTAGCAATTATAAAATGGGTACAATGGGGGAAAAAAAAAAAGGACTGTCTTAAGAATTACAGAAAATTCTAGGGAAGACAGATACTAGTGGGCCCATATGAATGGCACAGTAACAGCAGATGAGAAAGCCCAGTCATGTATCTAGCCTGGGATATGGTCTTCCAGCTGTTGGTGATGGCCAAATCCCAGAAATGTTTGAAAAAAGTTTATGGAATATGCCAAAGGATGAAGAGTGTGCATTTTTTCCTAAACATTATAATCCAGTTTTTTCCCAGACAAAATACTGACTTCAAAGAAAGACAATTTCATAGACATGGAAAAAAAAAAAGACATAATTATGGATGAATAGAAAAAAAAAAAAGCTACAGTTGTATTTCTGTGGAGGGTTGAGAGTTAGACATACACTACACTGACCTGTAGAGGGGCTGTTTAAAAAAAAATTTAAAAATAAAAACCCATATGGCACAACATATTTTAAGTTTTGTGAAGTCACTAAAGCTGCCATTGTGGGTCATATTTGTTTTTTTTTTGTTTTTTTTTTTTGAGTGTTGCTGCTGGATAAGCTACTTTTTTCCAGCAAAAATGTTACCGAGTTAATGAAATTACATTTTTCTTAAAAGTGGGATGGTTTAACATAAATGAGCAGGGAATAGATTTAGAACATCAAGTTCTCACGGTGAAATGAAGTAAGACTGACAGTACATTGACTGTTAAAACATGCAAAAAATGCAAATGAGTGCAAGCAGCACATGCATGGCTAAAGGACGACAGGGTGGCCAATGGATTAAGTCAAGGGGGCAGAGGAGAGGTGCTCACCATTAAATGTACACTGGAGCTCGACTTCCTTTTCTAGACAGACCAGCCAGGAGGAAAAGAAAAGTGGGGAGAGAGAGAGAGAGAGAGAAAGAGAGAAGGAAAGGGGTCATGGTAATAAAAAGAAGAACAGACAACAGTAGACCACGTTAGTGAGGCAAGAGTGGGGGAGTTGATCCCAGCAGAGCGCAAGGAAACGAGCAAACAATCAAATTAAAGCCAAAAAACAAAAGAGAGACAAACAGGAAATGCAGAAAAAATATTTTTCACCCACTAGCCTTCAGTGGCTGAATTCCTATAGCAATTTATGAAATTAAATTTCTGAATGGAACAGTGTTCATACAAATTTATGTATAATTCCAAGCCTCCAGTAACTAAAATAAGAAATAAAAATAAAAACAAAGTTACATATTTTTTTTTGTTAAGGGAACTACCACCCCTCAGGGATGCTTCATTTAAGAGAGGTCATGTTAAAGTCAAGTAAGCATTGTAACATTACTCATGAAAATCTGGCCACCAGAAAGTTATTAGAATCTATATAAGTGGTCTCAAAAAGCAAAAATTTCACACACATGCTCCAATTTGGCTGGTTTTACCAAATTGGAAAATAGTGGCAATTTCAGATAAGACTGCCAGACATATTTAAGTGGCTAATGTATCTGCTTCGGGCAGGGCAGATTAACAATTTGACAGATGAAGTAGAGGTTACTGATCCCTTTACAAACATGTGCATCTTAAAGCATGATTTTTCTAGAGAATTCCAATTTGGTTCAGAAGTTTGGTCCTTAGTATGAACAAACACTATCTTGGTTAGCCATTAAATTGCCAAACTGACCTCAAAGACTCAGTCATTCAATTACTAAATATTTTGTAGAACCTCTGCGTGTGTGTCCCTGCTTCCTAGCTTATCTGGACTGAGTGTAGAGGTTCACTTTTGAAAGAAGTGGCATAGAAGTAGATATACTGTATATTTTTCATTCAATGATCTGGGCATTAATGTTTCTCCAAGTCTCTGGAACCACTAAAAAGTCAAAAGATAAAGTTTCTCTCTTATGGATTAAAGGGGGATAGAATGCCAAAATCTAATTTTTGCTATTTCATTACTTATCCCAAACCAAAGCATTTTTTTTCAATATATTGTTATTCTTGTTTTGATTTGATTTACCTGCTATAACCTACATAATTATTTTACCTTGGCACTAAATGTTTTTGAAACAGTTCAGGATTATTATATTGTTACAGCCTGCAGTGTGGAATAAAAGCAAACTTTTCAGTATGTAAGCAAATGTTGCAATTATAGCCTTTAAAAAGATATGTTTTCTGTACCCAGAAAGGAGGAGACAGGAGGTGGGAGTAAGAAAATAAATAAAGTAGCTCTAAAGTAAAAAAAAAAAAAA